>LPNX011229660.1:0-127141 GCA_001517045.1 Pseudotsuga menziesii
GATCCAGTAATGATGATCCAGCAGTGATGATCCAGATCGAGTGATGGTCCAGATCCAGTCCAGTGATGTTGATCCAGATCGAGAGATGATCCAGATCCAGTGAAGATGACTTGAAGACAAAGATGACTTGAAGACTAAGATGATCCAGCTGATATAGAGAAGAAGACCAGTGCTGAAAATTGTGTCGAAAGAATACCTTCCTAGTTAAGAGGGAGTGTTGATGTATATGTAACTTCGGAATGTATTATTCTATGTATCTTATGTATTGTAACCCGATGTTTATTCCAGGATGTTTCTATTATGTATTTGAGTCATGTGATCATGCCACGATGTTCCGATCGGGAGGATTAATAATGCAATCAAGTCATATCAAGTCTTTAGGTAAGTCCCCATAGTTTCGGGGCACTTGAGTTATTATACACTAATTAAGGTGTAGGCTCGAGTAAGTAATTGTTAGTTGGGCCGACATGATTGAGTGCATTTCAAGTCAACGGAAGAATATAAATAGAGAGTGAGAGACTCTCTATTTATCACTTGTGAAATACATCACTTGCTCTCCCAAGTGTGGCGCACTACTGAAGAAGGAAATTTTGGGACAAGACAGAAAACAGAAGACTACTATTGTTTTGGGAGATCTCTTACTATTTTGGTGTTGATTCTATCTTAGAGGAAGTTGCGGGGTTTTCTCCTTTATGGTTTCCCCGAGGAAAACTCTTTGTGTCTCTTGTCTCTTGTGATGTGCTTGTGTTTTATTGCTGTGCTTGTTATTCTCTCAGTGAAAAGATCCTAAGATCATAATGCTAGCTTAATGTGATGAAAAACTAACAGATCTAATTGGTAAAATTATTGCAATCTATTAGGATGATTTAACAGTTTTCTCTAGGGAATGAGGTGACCATGTGGGACATTTAAGAAAGATTTTTGATAGATGTCGTAAAATCAGAATATCTTTAAATCCAAAAAATTCAACTTTTGGAATTGATGAGGGTAATCTATTAGGGCATATTGTTTCAAAAGATGGAAGCTGAACTGACCCAGAACGAGTTCAAGCCATAAATGTTATTCCCCCTCCTCATGATGTTCCATCTCTCCAACCATTCTATAGAAAAAGTAATTCCGTACAACGATTCATCCTGAATCTAGCAGAATTGGCCAAGCCTTTGAATGCCTCACTGAAGAAAAATATAAAGTTTGTGTGGAATAAAAATTGTGACATTTCATTCTCAAAATTGAAGAAGGCTATATCAACTTCACCCGTTTTGGCATGCCCTGATTATAATAAAGAATTCATGATTTACTCACACGCTTCGGAAGATACAATAGCAACAGTTTTATTGCAAAGGAACAATGAAAATCATGAGCAACCCATATCTTTCATGAGTAAAAACCTTAGATATGCGGAATTAAAAAACACTACCACCGAAAAACAAGCATATGTGTTGGTTAAGGCTTTGAAGCATTTAAGGACTTACATTGGTTTTTCTAAAATCAAGGCTTATGTATTGTACTAGGCAGTAAAAGATGTATTATCCTAGTCTGCTGGTATAGGTATACGAGGAAATTGGATTTCACGGATTCAAGAGTATGATTTAGAGATTAAACCTATTAAAATCGTAAAAGGACAGGGACTTGCTCAACTTCTAACAAAAAAGGAGGTTTCGATGAATTATGTTGAAGAAAACCATGGGAACCCACATATAGAACAAGAATGGTATAAAGACATCATATATTATTTGAAAAAATTAACCTGTCTTGACTATTTAGTCGACCATCAGCAGAGGGCCTTGAGGCTAAAAGCATCAAAAGTATATTCTGACGCAAAACGGTTTAGGATGGAAGAATCTTGATGGAATCATTCTATAATGTGTAAATTGAGAAGAATCTAAAGTCATTATAAGAGAGATGCATGTTGGGTTGTGAGGTGGGCATTATGCGCCTAGAACAACTGTTACTAAAATTCTGCGTGCAAGATATTATTGGCCTACGTTATTTAAAGATGTTCAATATTTTGTTAGGTCATGTCAGGAATGCCAATTCTTTTCAGGAAAGCCAAGGTTGCATGCCTTACCTTTGAACTCTATAATCATTGAAGCTCCTTTTCAGCAATGGGGAATGGATTTTGTTGGGCCATTTGATCAAAACTCAAGTAACGGGTTCAAGTATATTTTAACATGCACTGATTATTTCACCTGTTGGGTTGAGGTTGTCCCTACAAATAAGGCTACCTCCGAAGTCATAATCAAGTTCCTAGAAGAGAATATTATATCAAGGTATGGTTGTCCTTTGAAATTGACTACTGATAATGCCAAAGCTTTCAACAAGATAGAAATGAATAATTTTTGTTTTAATCATGGCATCTTCTTATCACACTCTTCTAATAATTATCCCCAAGGAAATGGTTTAGCTGAGTCTAGAAACAATAACTTGGTAAGACTTTTGAAGAGAATGGTAGGTGAAAACACGATAAGTTGGGATAGTAAATTGAAATATGCGTCGTGGGTGGTTGGACAACTGTCAAACGAATCACAAGAAAATCTTCTTTCGAATTAGTATATGGGCAGGATTGCAGGCTTCCAATTAATTTGTAAATCCTTGTTTATGCGTTACTTCATAAGTGCTCATCAGATCAAGAAGCCTTGCAAGCTTGAATCGATAGGATAGTAGAGTTGGACGAAAAAAGGAGAGAAGCGTGGAACAAGGCTGTGATAGAACAAGAAAGGGTGAAAGGCACATTTGACAAAAGGAGTAGAGATGTAAAGTTTAACAATGGAAACATTGTCTTACTGTGGGATAAAAATAAAGAAAAACCAGGAAACCATGGAAAACTTGAGAAGATTTGGACGGGTCCTTATAGAGTAAGTAGGACAGTTGGAAAAGGGTCATTATGGTTAGAAACATTGGATGGGTAAGAATTGGAATTTCTAGTCAATGGATTGTTACTGAAACATTATTCCCCGCCAATTGCTTGAATGGTTTATCATCATCTGTTAGAGTAGGTAGGATTTGTTGGTCTCCTATTTTGACTGTCCACTACAACATTTTCTAGCCTAAGTCTTATGAAACCACATAATAATCAGTTTTATTAGTGTTGATTTGTACATGGTCATGCCTTTATGGAGATCAATGTTTATAGGTTTTGGTAAGTGATTTTTTAATGCTTATTCATTACTTTGATTAGTTTTTATGCATATAATAGGGCCTTTTAGTTTCATTTAATGATAGGTCAAATAATAAGTCTTTGTTCTTTCTTTTCTATGCAGGGATCTTTTTGTTACATAATTCAACATTTGTCTCGGCGTTCCAAGGTCGATTTATACTAGCTGAACCTGCGATTTGGGGATTCTGCCCACATTGGACATGTCTCTTGGATCACATTGCCTTCCAGATATCTATGCAGATTTTTCATGTGCTGTTTCAGGGATGCCCTTTGTTTGAGGAGCTGTTGTTTTCCTTCTTTAGTATTATGTGGATTTCAGGGGATTTGAGCTCCCATCTTTGGTTCAGATATGCCGATATAGCTGTAGGGTTGTTAGCTGTATCGATCCTTGTTTCAAGGTCGATTTCACCTTGTATTTTCAGTATAAAATGATTCCTGGAACTCTAAGTAAATGAGGATACTCACAGAAGACTGTAAACTCGATTTTATCAATATATCCAGTATTTATCTTCTTTTAAAGTTGTGATTTAAGACTGGAAGGTGTTGAGGGTAGGGCCCCCTTCAACACCAATCCTTGGTATTTTAGTATTGTGTATTTGACAGTAGTAGAGTAGCGTTTTCTTCTTTTGACACTGTTTTCTGGAATATTAATGGTTTTGCTCATCTATGAATGGAAATAGAATGCATGATTGCAGATCATTAGTTAATGTCATTTGCAGTTGATTTGAACTGTAGAATGGATTGAGGAATGGTATGTATTTAAAACCCTCTTTTGGTTTTCAGTGTGGATTGTTTCTTGATGGTTGTGGTATTGGTAAATTGGGTGATGAACTTGACCTTGGTTGTTGAAGAATCGATTTACTAAAAAGAATAGATTGGACTTGATATCTCCTTTTGCTGTAGCGTTAGAGTAACTAGTGAATAGATCGATATTCTTTTGGCTTTTGAACTAGCAAAACTGTAGGGTATTCTCGCATTGTAGAGTGTAGATTTAAAAAGGATTACAGTAGCAGAAGGTTCGAATATTTCAATTTACAAAGCCTCTAGGGTTTGTTAGATAGTCTTTTGAGTGGATGATTAAATACGAGCTGAAGTTATGTTGTTTATTATTGAATGAAGTCCTAGTTTATAACACTGTTTCCTAGAATCAACATTAGTTTCATAGTATATATATATATATATATATATATATATATATAGACAAGAACAAGCGAACGTTTCCCGCACAGCTCTAATATTTATTGGCGAACATTATCCAAATACATCTCAGCATTCTCTCGTATGCATTTGTATGCACAAAACACAAGCAGAGTATATTTAGATAACAACAGCAAGCCAAGCTTTCTTTTGATAGGCTGTGTATTGACAATTTAGAGTTAAGAAGTCATAGCTTTTAATGCAACAATCATTTGAGAAGTGTTTGTGTGGATTTAAGCATTAGACTTGGTAGGGTTAATGATTAAAGTTTAGATATAATACAAGGTTGTTGAGATCAGCTGATCATACTCATTCGATAGGCAAACTCTTTTCTTAGCAGGTTGTTTGTTTTGAAAAGTAAATCATAGTTACTGTAACTTAAGATTGCTGTAGAGATTGTAGATTATTTTGGAAGATTGCTGTAGTTTAGTATTGTTTTGAAATATCACTGTAGTTAGTATTTCTTTGGAGGATTATGATTGCTTTGAAGATTACTGTAGGTTCATATTGCTATAGGTTGCTGTAGATTATATTGGTTTGACAGTTAGCAAAGTGATTTCCTTTTCTTTAGGACAGAACTAGGAGTCCTTAGCATAGATCATCCAGGACAGCAATAGTTTCATCTATTTCATCTTCAGTTGAAAGTAGACTAAAATTCCTTTAAGTTGTTATCCGCATGAGCATAGAAACTATCTTGCCTGCACATATAGTGTAGCATCTCGAAGTTTACGTCCTCCGGTCGATAATTAAATCAAGGTGAATTAAACAACATTAATTTTAACTAACAGGATTGAATAAGCTCCTTTGAGCAGTAGTTTGAGTCTTTTATTTTCTATGTGTTGCATGTGTCCTGAGTCTTATGAGTCTGTGTTTCGCATTATTTTTTTTTGCTTAGAGTAGAATTTACTTTCCAGCATTACTTTTGTCAGTTTCTTTTACACATATATTTTTCCCATACATGTTGCTCTAGTATTTCTTGCTTCCATGTGCGCAAAAACAGGTAACACCTGAAGAGGAAGCAGAAAGTTAAAGTGTTGGATATTTGTTGCTGGGATGGTGCTACAGACCAGAGATTTATGAGGTTCTCAAGTGTTCTCTCCCTTAGAGCACTTGTCCCAGTTGGAGCCATATGTTATCACATATATTGTAGCTGGGCTACCATGATGCAGCATTTAGATTTTCTCTTTTCCTTTAAGCCATAATTATTGATGGGGATACAACATGGATCACTTTTGTAGCATGAGCCATTCAGAGCCTTTGTTCAGCAGTAGATACAGAGTATTTCCTTGTCAGAAGTGATATCTTCTTATCCATTTTGATGATTTCAGTGATGACCTAGTTTATTTCAGCGGATTAGCAGACCAGATGTGGTACACACAGTTGCAGAGGGGCCTTATCAGTTGGATACAGGTATATATGGTGAGATTAGTTATATGCTTCTTTGGTTTGATTTTGCTATATGATGTATGTCAAACACCTATGCTTGTCATGTTAGGATGATTATGATGACTTATTCTCATATGTACTAATGCTTGAACTTCTGTTATGACTAATCAAGGAACTTAATGTGAATATTGTTGCTCATGCCATGCTCGTACAAATAGTAAACCTTAGTGCTAGGTTGGTTCCATGTATCACTTGTCCCCATCCATTTAGTATCATCCATTGATTTTATCCCATGACTTAGACTGTTTGAGACCTGTGAGATTGAATATATTTTCCCCACTTTGACCTCCAAGCATGATGGATCCCATGTTGTTCTGTGTCTCAGCTCTGTGTTCTACAACAAAACTTGTCGATACCTTGATCCTTTTGGGCTAGAAGAACCTGCTAGTGTTGGTTCTTGAGCTTAAGCGAGTTGGGTTTTGAGGCCTTGACCTCTCTGGTCGGTTGCCCCCGATGTTTGGCCTTGACTGTGGATATTCCCCCTAGTTGCTCGAAGAGTTGTCAGCTAAAACTTGAAGCAATATGTCTACCATCATTACATGCATTATGTGTCATATGCTATATATTATGAAATGCAAGCCCATAAATAAAGTTGCAAACTGTGTCTTTAGACACAACTCAAAGAGGGCTAGGAAATGAAATTATGAAAGGCCTAAATAAAGCAATGGATAAAAAAATGAAAAATCTAAAGACTGTCGGCGATTTATGCAAAATGTAATGATTAATTCCTCACGGATCCCGCGGGTTTTCATGTGAGATGGAGAAAGGGACAACTAATTCTAAGTGTCCCCTAGGATCTCTTCACTATAATTTCTTGTGTACTCAACGTAAGGGTCCTAGAAAAGATCCTCATGGAGCTTGATTCTTAGCTTGGATGTGAGTCGTAGACATGTTAAAGTTGAATGGACCCTTTTCAGATAAGCTCATCCACTTGTGAGACACCACCATTCCCTATTGTTTATCTATCATGCATATGTCATTGTGGTTGTGTGTATTTGTTATCATTCGGAGAGATCACAGAGTTAAAATCGATCAAAAGTCATTATACTTTTCCTTAGCCTTTGTTTTCCATCCTCACCCAGCAATAGCACATTGTTTACACTTTGTAAGTATGGCATGAACAAGAAGACTTCTAGGAAGTTTCAAGATTCTTCAAAAGCACAGATATATCTTCTATTATTATTATTGTTGTCACCATGATTATGAATAACATTGATTTAAGTTTGTTTTTGATATACACCATTGGAGCATTTCTTACCTTGGATGCTTACAGGAGCATATTGATGCAGTATCTCACCTTCAATTTGGATACTTTGACTTGGTCAACCCAGTTGACCAAGTCAAGCACGGTTCTCAAGGCAATGACTAAAAAAAAAACATGGTCTATATTTGTTCCAAACATGCCCAAGACCAATACTATGGTTTTAGTTTTGAGATTTTGGCCCCGATTCTCCTGAAAAGTGATTATTATCACTTTATAATGGGCCAAATGATCAAATTTTATTACAGATGGCAGTATGTTTGGTTGTCCTAAAGCATTGCAGTGTTCCAAGCGGTATGAGTAATCACTTATATAATTCTTCTATGTCTCTAGATCATCCAATGCAGTCAGTTTGCTCCAGTTCTCAGCCTAAATGAAGTTATGATGATTTTTATTATTTTTCAGAGGATGTACCATTAAAAAATGAACTAGGAAAATCACTGAGGAAATCGAGTTGGCTTGTGTGGTCAAGGAAATGGCATGGGAATGCTTCTAGATGATTTTTTATGGCTCTCTGGACATATCTACACCAGTTTCATCCAGTTTGATGTTCCGGATTATTTTTTGGGCCCTCATAATGACAATGTCCCCCATAGGTCCAAATTGGACAAAATGGCCAAAATAAAAGTGTATAAATCATGTTGTATCTCTAGAAATATGTATGGGGGGACCCCCTAATGACCCCCCATGTCCCCTAAGTGTCAAACTTGCAAAAATAATGATTTATCATGTTGTAAAAATGGGCTTTATGAGGTAATTCGCCCCCTCTTGACTTAGTCTTCTTGATCCATGTATTGATCCATGTAAAAGAAGTCTCCACCATTGATGATGTTATAATCTTAACCATTGGATGAAAAAGTAAGTTAGGGTTTACGTCTCTCAAAATCTATATAAAAGAGAGACCCCCCTCATTGTATCCCATCGGGAAATTTTCCACACTTGGCTCTGGATATTTGAATAAAGAGATTTTTGCATAAATTCTTGGATTTTCTTTGTGGCATGTTCTTGTCTATAATTGGAAAGTTTATCTTGCTTAGCATTTGAAATATTTTTCCGGGGTATCAAATATTTTGTGGAAGATAGTGTTTGCATGCAGAAGGGTGTTTTCTCTTGGGGCGATTTTGTGGATCTCCCAACTCGTTTCTCTTGAAAACGTTTTCATAATCAAGGGGTTTTTCAATATTATCTTTGATATTTGATATGCACTCCGATTTTTCTTGAATTTCTAGTGTCTTTTTCATTCGTAGCAAATCTCACTTTCAGTAGTTTGACTGTGCAGGGAAGAGGGGCATGCTACCTCACTTGGGCAAATCATTTCGACTTGGTACTTCGTCAAAATTGCTTCAAATTGATCGAGACAAGATAAAACATCATTTGCAAGGCATCTACAATATTTTCCAAGTAATATCTACTCATAATCTCTTGTTTTAAATTTTTATTCCAATAGTTATAAAATTCTCTGGTGAAACTCTCATTTTAAAACCCTCGATTTTTAGATTTATAGGATCTGGTTTGCGGCTGGATTTAAAACTTAAAACCCACCTTGGAAATAAATTAAAACCCCTTAGTTTAAAATTTCTTGATCTTCGGACTCCATTTTCCCATCTTAAGCACTAGTCTGCTTCTTAGGGGAAGACACCCTCCTTGGGAGGAGTGGGTATTTCAGAAACTACGAACTGGGTATTTTTGGTTTCACTTTTATTTTCTTAATATTACATCTAGCATTCAATTTGAGTATCCAATTTCGCTTAATTTCAACGTTTTTCCCTAGATCTGATTTTTGTGCTTAAAACCCTAGGGTAAAATTAGGGCTTTTCACCTGGATGCTCGAAATCTCATAGTAATTGTTTAAACTCTAATTAACAATCCCACTAAGAGACTCCACCAAGTTTCCCTGGGTCATCTACTCATTTTCCTTATTTTAGGGCTATCTTGGTTATAGGCACGTCCCTTGGGCTTAGTATTTTCATTGAGTTCGAAGTGCCGATATCCTTGACTAGTGTGACATCTGAGTTCTTTCAAAGGTATTTGATATCGTAGGTCGTGACTTTAGTTTCCTTTCCTCTATCATCTTGAATAGGATCACCTTACGGGGCAACTATAAGATTTGTGATAACAGTACTCATACACAATATGTCCATCACAAAGATACATTAGAGGCCCCATCCATGTCATAACCATAATAATAATAAAGCCTATTAATGTTGATAATCATAAAAATAATACAAGACATCATAGCAAATCACTATCTAGAGCATGAATATATCTAATGGACACATGTAGACCATAAATAATCATCATCCACAACCATCGGTCTAAAACTCATCCTAGACCCTGCTCTTGGCTTGGCCAACACTGGGTTGATTAGGTCAAGACTGATCAAATGATGACCCAAGCGCTAAACTCCTATACTGTAAAGTACAAAATGGACATGCATGCTCAATTATCTATGCTAGCAGTGAGACTCAAGTACAATTAGATTTTGTTGGCAAGTATAAGCACAATACATATATAATAATCAAAATGATTAGTTGCTTTTAAACAAGAACCTCCAGTGTATACACATTTATAGATTTAGCAATTTTTCTAGTCAAGGGTGAAGGGAACTAAAACCAGGTAAGGCCAAGAGGATGAATTCATAACTCGACACTGTAAGCACCTAGGCTAAATGACAAGGGGATCCACACAGCACATAAGTTGGACTAGGTGAACAATAGGGAATGGTAGTGTCTCACAAATAGGTGGAATGATGAGAAGGCTCCACTAGACTATAGACAAGAAACCTTTTTATACTTATTTGAACAACATTATTACACTAGTTAACCTCTAAAGGCAGGTGCCCTGGTAAGCCTTCTGGGTTTCCAAAAAATGACAAAGACATAAGATTCTAGGGCCAGTCTCTCCCTGTTGCCCTGTGGGGGAAAATGAGTCGTACCTTATACAAAGAATGAGTGCTCATCCTCTAGCCATCAACTTTATTTCTTATTCCTAACTTTCCAACCTCGAAGAGTAGATTCCCTGGAAAGCCTTCTAGGCTTCCAGAAAATTACTAAGGCACAGCCTTGAGGGGCTTGCCTCACCCTGATACCCTATGGGGATAAATAAGCCTTACACCATACAATGGATGAGTGCTCATCTCTTGGAAACTGGCTAGTTTTACTTTTATTTGCAATAGTGTCTAGAGACACTTTTATTTTGCTGGCAAGGCATCCATTTAGAATAACTTTAAGCTTCGATGCCTTAGTGTCTAAAAACACTGCTTTGGCAGGACTACTTGTGTTCAATACCTAAAGGAAGACATTCCATGTGGCAAGCATCACATAAACCAAAACCGAGACACAATTTATACAAAGACCTATTCCAACATAGAGGTGAAGGTTGGGGGGAATCCCAGATGTCACTAGTCAAGTCACAAGTCAAGGTTAATCAACAATTAGGGGAATTAAGAGATGGACGAAGATAGTGAAGATGGTCCCAAGACTAGCAAGTTGTGACCTAAGGGGAAATGACCAAATCCATACTAGGAGTAGGGCAAGGCCAATGAGTTTCCAAAAGAATCTCTCAGACATAACAACTAGATCATTTATATTTTAGATTGCAAGTAAAACCAAGATAAAGTATCACCAACATATAACCAAAATCAACCGAGCTCACTGCTAAAATAGGTAATGGAGCAACATCAGAATCCATATGCACAAACCATAAAATCACTTGGGTCATGTAGCTGCACTAGATCTAAAACCAATCTAAAGATCACTGGAACAACTGTTGCTACTACATATCATGGTTACTATAATAATATATGATCTAGGTCATGAAATAATAGTTAACTCAGTCATCGAATTTGGGGTCATGAGGCTTAGTCATGGCATAGAACTGGTCAATTTGGTTACTCTGGATCCACTGAAAGTGCGAGATTATCAACTGGTGGCTCATCATCTAATGATCTCATAGTAAAGAACTGGATCAAAGAACTGCTCAATACTGCTCAGGAACTAAAGTAGCCCAGCTACTATATATGTGACAACAGGAGCCTTCTCATCATTCCACCCATTTGTGAGACACTACCTTTCCCTATTGTTCACCTAGTCCAACTTATGTGTTGTGTGGATTCCCTTGTCCTTCATCCTATATGATTACAGTGTCGAGTGTCAAGTCATCCCCTTGGCCTTACCTGGTTTCATTCACCTTCACCCTTGACTAGAAAAATGGATAAATCTATAAATGAGTATACCCTGGAGGTTCTTGTTTAAAGCAGCTAATCATTTTGATTTAGATTACTATATATGTATTGTGCTTATACTCGCCAACAAAATATACTTGTACTTGAGTCTCACTGTTAGCATAGATAATTGAGCATGCATGTCCATTTTGTCCTTTGCAATATTAGAGTTTAGCACTTGGGCCATCATTTGATCAATCTTGACCTAGTTAACCCAGTGTTGAAAAAGCCAGGAGCAGGGTCCAAGATGAGTTTTAGACTGATGGTTGTGGTTGATGATTATCTATGGTATACAGGTGTGTGTTAGACATATTCATGCTTCAGATAGTGGTTTATTATGATGGCTTGTATTATTTTTATGATTATGAGCATTTAGAGGCTTTATTATTTTTATTGTCTTGACATGGATGGGGCCTCTGATGTGCCTTTGCGATGGACATATGGTATATGGGTACTCATTCCTAGTTAATTTGGACATTCTAAGTCCAATGGTGCAGTTGTTTTTCAGTTTCGGGCAGTTACAGGAGAGATATGGGTCTTTCAGGGAGTTTGCAGTAGATTTGCCCTGGGAAATTAAAAATAAAACACAGTGCAGATAATGGTGAGATCTTCTAAGGCGCCAGAGGGAATCTAAGGGTGCAGCCAGTCGATTGTACTATACTACGTTGGTGTTAGAAACATCCGTGCAATCATTTGGCTTCAGTTTTTGGTCCCCGGTGAGATATTGGAAGTTTTATGTTTCCAAGGCAGCATTTTGATGATAAAAAATGGCTAATGAGGAAATCGATTTGGGCTAATGAGGCAAATAAATGGCATGGAATTGGTTTGAGGCATAATGTTCGGGTCACCTTCATCATCTGACATCACCCTCACTTTACATGGGGTCCACACCTCCTTGATTTCTTCAGTTTGAGGTCGTTTTGATGTATTTTGAAGGAGACGTCCTAGTGATTTTTATCACTCTATGGTATATTTGACCACCACACCTTATTGTTGTGCCATGGGGCCATGCTAGTGAAGGATGTTATAACATCCTATCCCCCACCATGTGCCATCTTATGTTTATTCGTCATTTTTATGTGGTGCGCCCCCTCATTGGGCAATTTTAGTGGTGTGCCCCTCTTCTATTATTGAGTTGATCCGTGTATGATGTATCCGGCTAATCTTAACCATTGATTATATTTTTTTAATCTTTTGATTGTGACCCTTGATATTTTGGATCTAGGTTATATGTACTTGAGAGATCTATATATTGAGATGCTCTCATTTGTAAAGGGGACTTTTGGCTCCTGAGCTTTGGGAATAAATAAAATATTTTTGCAAAACCCTTGGAAGCTTTGTCGAATATCTTGTGTGGAGATTGGAAAGTCTTATTGTCTCTAGCATTCTTGCGGATCTATGTATTTCTAATCATTTTTGCAGGTTGTCATCCACTTGGTGAAGGAAGCGATTTGGGTAGGGGCGCTATTGTGACGGAGCTCCATAGCATTCTTTCAAATCGCCACTGATTCAAGGAGTATCGTTATTGTGTCTTATGGCCATGATGTTCTTTGATTCATTTTTCTTCATCATTTCATCCATCTTTTTGCAAGTCAATTCTCATTGAGATCTCTTTTGCAGGAGGAGGGCGTGCTTGGCATCTGGAAGGGATTACCGATTTCACTCGGAGAGGTATAAAAAATGCTCATAATTAATCGAAGAGGCAAAATCATCGTCATACAAGGTTAGTAGCAAGTATTTCCAGGTACGTTTGCATTTGTTTTATTTTTCTTGGGATTAATCCAATTGACACCACCAAATCCTCTTTTTTTACAAACCCTCGTTTTGTAGATCTGATAGATCTAGTGAGTTTTTTATAAAGGCCCTATATCTCGAATTTCACGAAAATCGGACTCCATTTATCCCATGATCTAGCACTAGTCTCTCTAGGTGGGGGCGCCCCCTTTTGGGTGGGTGGCCAAATTTTCAAATCTATCAGATGGGTATGCTTAAACCCACTTGATTTTCACAAATCTATCCTTCAAGTTGCTTGATCTAGTCATCCTTTATCCCGATCTACTCTTTTGGGTCCACCACGTCTTCTTTTGCATAAACCCTTGCTGGGTCCCATTAGGATTTCTATTCATGTGGCTAGATCTCTTTAGATCTATTAGTTGGGTAGGCTTGAACCCAACTAATTTTTATAGATCTATCCTCCAAGTGTTTTGATCTAGTCATTCTATGCCCTGATCTACCTTTTTGGATCCGCGTTGTCCACTTTTGCATAAATTCCTAAGTGGGTCCTTTAGGTTTCTCTTGTATGTGGCTAGATCTTTCTAGATCTACTTTGTTTAACTCATTGTGGTATTTTCCTTATCAAGTTTGGTCAGTTTACCTATTCTCTAAACTTCCCCAACTTCACCTTAACTCCTATACCACATCCATTTCCTAGATCTAGACTACCTCACTCATTATCTCCCCTCTTTTATTCATTGCATACCACTAGGGGTGTCTTGAGTAGGTGTGATAGCCTTCTTGAGCTAGTAGGTGTTAAGTTTTTAATGGTTATATCAGATCTTATAACATTAAGCATCATAACAACATAACCATAAGCAAAAGATCACAGAAAGATAAACAAGCACAGCCACACAAAAGAACACAAATATTTATCCTGCGAAACCCTCATGGGGAAGAAAACCCAACAAAACTTCCTCTGTATAATATGTATAAAAAGTAAAAGACAAGATCCCAGACAGGTGTGCCTCGCTCTAGCATATATATCTCTCTCTCTCCTATGCGATGTGCACAAGTGAGTGTGTGTTCAAATGAGGAACATCTCTTCTATTTATACTCTTTTCGTCACTTGACATTCAACCTAACAAGTCGGCCCCACTTAAATAACTGGGATGACTTCACTTAGGAAGACTCAATACAATATTATATTATATTCATTAGGATACTATTGTCCCGACTTACAATGGAGGCTTTACCTCATGACTCTATGATGACCAAATACAATAGTAACACCCCGCCAAAGGAATAATAACATCTCCTTTCGGTTACATCAGTAAAATACATTTAGAATATCCTTTGAAGTTACAATATTCAACACTCCCCCTTAACGAGAAGGTTATTCTACTGACAACATCATCATAGACTATAGGAGACCAGAGAGATAATATCTGCAACATCATTGAGGCTATACATCTATATGTCATGGGAAGTTTTCACAATCAGTAACTGGAACAATTACTCTTCATCTTTTGCATCACATGATCACTTGATCCTTTTGCAGCAACGTTTTGATATTTCAATCCTTTGTAGCAGCACTTCGATCTTCTGATCCTTTGCAACAGCACTTCGATCTTCTCGATCCTTTGCAGTAGCACTTCGATCTTCTGCAGCAACCTTCTGATCTTCTCAATCCCTTGTAGCAGCACTTCGATCCTTTTGCAGCACCACTTTGATCCTTTGCAGCATCAATTCGATCCTTCTTGATCCTTTGTAGTTGCACTTTGATCTACTTGACCCTTTGTTGTTGTACTTCGATCTACTTGATCCTTTGCAGTACTTTGATCCTTTGCAGCAGCACTTCAATCTTCTCGATCCTTTGTAGCAGCACCTCAATCTTCTACAGCAGCCTTCCGATCTTCTTGATCCCTTGTAGCAGCACTTCGATCCGTTTGATCCTTTTTCAGCAGCACTTCGATCCTTTGCAGCAGCACTTCGATCCTTCTTGATCCTTTGCAGCCGCACTTCGATCTACTTGACCCTTCGTTGTTTCACTTTGATCTACTTGATCCTTTGTCGCCACGCTACCTGCAGTAAACATGATGTATTTGTGAGGTGATCAATCCCGATCACTTTAAGACATAAGTCCAAGGATGATGCAATCCTCCATCAGCATGATCCATGAAATCAATCAGCTGAATCGTCTACAACTAAATGTAGATGTCGACCACACCCAGTGTCAACCCCATCGTCCGTGAGGACTCATTGTATACCATCCATACCACACAGGTTAGGACCACTCCCAAGTGAGTGTTATACTATGGTATCTACACTTACGTGTAGGCATACTCTTCCAAGCAAGAATATTGTCTACAGAGTTGATCTCGACCGTATACACAATGTCGGCCTATTGTAGAATATCCATACCACACAGGTTAGGACCACTCTCAAAGGAGTGTTATACTACGGCGTTCGTGAGGACTCATCATAGAGCATCCATACCACATAGGTTAGGACCACTCCCAAGCGAGTGTTATTCTATGGCATCTACATATGAATGTAGGCATACTCTCCATACAAGAGTATCGTCTGTAGAGCAAATCTCGGCTGCATACAAAATGTCAGTCCTGTCGTCTGTGAGGACTCATCGTAGAGCATCCATACCACTAAGGTTAGGACCACTTCTGATCGAGTGTTATTCTATGGTATCCACAACTGAATGTGGGTACTCTCCATGAGAGTAACATCTGTAGGGCCATCTCTAGCTAGTAAGGACCACTCTCATGAACAGAGTGTTATACCTTCCATCCTCAAGAGAGGATACAATCGTCCACAAGTGAATGTGGGTACTCTCCATGTGAGAGTAATATCTGCAGGGCCATCCTTACCTAGTACGTACCATTCTCATGAACAAAGTGTTATACCTGCCATCCTCAAGAGAGGATACTATCGCCCACAAGTGAATGTGGGTACTTTGTCAGCATCTCCAGGCGCACTTGGCCTCTTTCATGCTAGAGCATCACTGTCATCCCATCATCAACGTCAGTCTCATCATCACTCCCTATTTTTCAAGAGGATCCATATTATCAACCTGATACCCCTTTGTCCGAGGAGGGTTCATAGTCTAGACCTGTTCTTCCTTTTCGAGGATAGTCCATATCTTCGACTTGTTCCTCCTTTCTGAAGAAAGTCCATTCCTTCGACCTGTTCTTTCTTTCTGAAGAAAGTCCATATCTTCTACTTGTTCTTCCTTTCTAAAGAAAGTCCATATCTTTGACTTGTTCTTCCTTTCTGAAGAAAGTCCATATCTTCAACTTGTTCTTCCTTTCTGAGAAGGGTCCATATCTTCATCATTCCTCCTTGTGAGGAAGGATCTATGTCATCATCACTTTTCCTCCTTGCGAGGAAGGATCTATATCATCATCACTTTTCCTCCTTGTGAGGAAAGTCTTCGGTATCAACATCACCGTTCCTCCTTATGAGGAAAGTCTTTTCGAACTACACCAAGCTTGTCATGGAAGCTTGGTCACCACATCAACAACTTTTCTCATCGATACTTGCATACTGAAGTTTTATGTCTCCCTTTGGTACCATATCCCACATGATTCTTTGTCATCTTTATGCATGTCTGGTTGTCACAAAGAATCACTGTGGTATCCAACTCTATGTCAAATAGTCTTGACATCATCTTTCTAGATCCATATGGCTTCCCAAATAGCGGAGCAAGTTGCAATGTACTCTGCTTCAGCTATACTGAGAGTAATACTAGACCGTTTCTTACTAAACCATGAGATCATGGCGGATCCTAGACCATAGCATCCACGTGGGGTGTTCTTTCTGTTTGCGGCAATTCCTTCCCAATCTGAATCCATATAATCTGTAGGCTTGATCACTACCATAGTAAAGTCCCAAGTCTGTCATACCTTTTAGGTACCTCATCACATGCTTTGCAACTTTCAGGTGAACACATCTAGGGTTAACTAGATACTGACTCAAGGTATTCACAACAAAGCATATATCTTACCTTTTGTTCGTTAGATACATCAACAACTCAATAATCTGTCTGTACTGAGTCATATCCACTAACTCTGATGTCTCATCAAACAACAGCTTCATGTTGGTATCCATGGGTGTGGCCATGGCTTTACAATCCAACATATCAAATCTTCTTTAGATTTCCGCAACATACTTTCCCTGGTTCCGAAAGACTCCTCCTGGGCTCTTCCACACTTCTAGCCTAAGGAAATAATGCATCAATCCAAGATCTTTTAGCTAGCTTCTTCTTGCAATTTATGATCTGTTTCTCATTTCCAGTCAGAAATAGATCATCCACATATATCAATAGTATGACAGTTTCATCATCCATAATATTAAGGTAAAGGTTAGGATCAACTTTACTCTTGGTAAAGCCCATGCTTGCCAAGAAGCTAGCTATTCTTCCATACCAAGCTCTGGGAGCTTGCTTCAGTCCATACAAAGTCTTTTTCAACTTACATACATGAGTCACTCTGTTTTCGACTTCAAATCCTTGTGGCTATTTGATCTAAACCTCTTCCTCAATCACACCATTAAGGAAGGTTTGTCTTTACATCCATATGGTGTGTATCCCACTTCATCATGGAAGCAATTTCCATGATAGTTCTAATGGAAGTGTACCTTTCTTCTTGGAGTAAGTGTCTCTTCATAATCAATTCCCTTTCTCTGAGAGAATCCTTTAGCCACAAATATTGTCGTCCATCAACAACATGTTTTATCTTGCAAATCCACTTGGAAGATAGCACACACTTGCTTTCTAGTTTGGGTACTATATCCCAAACATCATTCTGGTATTCTTCCATCATTGCTTCTACCATGAGTTCATTCTATCAGGTCATCGACATGTCCCAGTTTTCTGCATTCAACCTTGAAGGTTGGAACCCACTTTACTCTTGGCAAAGCCTTAGTCCATCTGGAAGCTATCCATCTTGTCGTATCATGTCGAACTCAGAGATATTCTGTAGTCACTCCCCCTAAAGCGGAGCATCATCTTCCCTCTACATTTTGTAATGGAGTGATAGGCAGCATCCTTTGCTACTATGTATCCATCTCAGGTTACTAGATACCAAGATCCCTTTATCTTGAACTTTGTCGAAAAGTTCCTCTTGCACCCATCTGTGAGCTTGTTGTCTTCTATAGGTTTCCATCTTCAACCTTGTAGCAAAGGTTAAGATATTCATCACTCTAGGTGATATGCCAAGCTCCTAGATGTGCTTATCTATGGCTGCCTTCTGAACTCGTACAAATCATATTCTGTACAGGTGGTTCTTTGCTTGATATATAATTCTACTTTACTGGAGAAGTGTGTCTGGTCATTAGAGTATGTCATACCATATTCCATTCTTTCTAAGACAAACCATGAACCTTGCTTTGTATACTTATTCTTGTAGATCCATATGGAAGACACTACAGACTTCCCTTCAGGTCTCGGAACCATATAATAGACATCATTCCCCATGATCAACTATTACTCTTTGATCATAGCTTCTTCCATAGCTGGAAGGGTTTGCATCAATGATGTCACCCAACTGTGTCACACAACTAGAGTGTGTTCGAGGCCTCTTACTTTGGTTTGGAAATACCGCCATAGTTTTCTTCATCTTGAGTTATCTCTCGTTCCCAAGGCAGTCATCATCTCTTGAGGTGGATCTACCGCTCTTCTTATATCCTTCTAAAGCTCTTTCTTCCATCATGATGTCTCTGACCTTGGGAGATTCAGGTTCATGTTCATTGGAGTGAATCTTGAATTGTCATCACTTGTTCTTTGGAACAAGTCTCATCCTCCTTTTCTTGTAGGTGGTTGTACACGACCTTTCCTACAAGTCAAATGCACTAGTTGCATGGTTAGAACCATTTCATAGGACATATGCATGAAGACAAATTCGTATGCATCATGCAACTGTTTAGCCAATACAACATTCATCCATATCTCACGGAAACTTTCTAAATGCCTTCCATCTCTACCATGACATCATTGAGATTGTGCACTAACCCAATATGTCAGCAAAGAGGTTTCATTCTAGATAAGTAGCAATGGAGTGTTGTATAGCACCATGGGCTACTTACCCATCACATGCATATTAGTAGTATACTGTCATTAATGCAAACATTCTATTATGCATAATATAAAGAATATACAGGAAAGACAATTCAAATACTTATCTTTTTTTGCTTTTCCTTCATCTCCTTCTGGATTTGCAGCTTCTTCTTTGACCAATGAGATTGCTTCAATCTCATGCTTGCTTGAAGGCTTTTCTGGAATGCTGCTTTCGGTGGACCTAGGGTTTGACTGAGAAACCCTAATTTTTCAACTTAGATATCTTTCATATCTGATTGGATAGAAATATGCGCCTCCTCAAGATGAGTTGAGCAGCATACTCATTTTCTCAAAACTGTGATCAAAACTACAAAATATCTGATGCCTTAGTTTTCTTCAATTTCTTCTACAAAAATGTGTGATATTGTTTCTATGGTATCTCCGAAAGTATTGCTCCTCTATGTCTGAAACGTCGTACTGAGGTATCCTCATCTGTCCTCTTTCCAACACCATAGGTTAGAGCAGAATTGGTTTTACCAATAGGGACTTATGCGAGTTTTCCCAAGGTGACTTATTTCAGGACTATTCATCATAACAAACTTGTACGAACTGCCACGTGTCACTGTTTCACCTTCAGGGTCTTAAACCTTTACCACATAAAGTACATTCTTTTCCCTATCTGGAACATCTTGTGAAATTTCATTTGGACTTTCGTAGTGCGACCTATAGCAATTCTCCCTAGGTCACCTGTTTAAGGATGAATCCTGGGATAGGCTGGAACCCTGATTTGGAGAAATCATATCTCCTAGAATATAGCGAATATGAGGCTGAAACTTTTGCAAAGGGTACATCAGGAATTTATCTTCGTCCTGTAAATTTTTCGGCTCATGATCCTTCTCCAATATCGAGATAGAGTGAATGCACCAAAATGACTAGTTTTAGTATTTTAGGGTTTTCAAGCATGAAACCCTAATCTTCAATAGTTGTAGTTGTAGCACTGTTTCGACTGTACAAAGGCTTCTTTCAGGGTGCCTTTGATACCATGTTAAGTTTTTAATGGTTATATTAGATCTTATAACATTAAGCATCATAACAGTATAACCATAAGCAAAAGATCACTAAAAGATAAACAAGCACAGCCACACAAAAGAACACAAAGATTTATCCCGGGAAACCCTCATGGGGAAGAAAACCCAGCAAAACTTCCTCTATATAAGATCTATAAAAAGTAAAAGACAAGACCCCAGACAGGTGTACCTCCCTCCAACAGATATCTCTCTCTCTTTCTCCTATGCGCTGTGCACAAGTGAGCATGTGTTCAAATGAGGAACACATCTCCTCTATTTATACTCTTTTCATGACTTGACATTCAACCTAACAAGTCAACCCCACTTAACTAAGTGGGTCGAATTCACTTCAGAAGAATCAATACAATATTATATTATATTCATTAGGGTACTATTTCCCCAACTTACAATGGAGGCTTTACCTCATGACTCTATGATGACCAAATACAATAGTAACACCCCACCGAAGGAATAATAACATCTCCCTTGGGTTACATCAGTAAAATACATTTAGAATATCCTTTGAAGTTACAATATGCAACAGTAGGATCTCCCCCTTGGTCATTATCGGGATTGATCGAAAGCGACCAGAGCTCATCCATTGTGACAACTACCCTTCATCCGTATTGGACGAGGCCCTTGTGGTGTCACCAGTTAGCTACCTCACCTCTACCATCCTAGATGGGATACCTTTAGTGAGTAGCTACACATTGTGTGATAACAAGGGCCAAATTTTCCATGGGGGTGCTCGTTTTCCAACTCAGAGCACCCACTTTACCCTTAAACCCACTTTTCCGAAGTTTTAAGTGATTAATTTATCACCTAAGTGAAACAACTCCAAGAAAACAAAAAAGTGAATAAAAATTTAGGAAAAAGAAAAATATGGAGAAAAAACACATCCCTAAATCAGTGGGAACTTGTCCCAGACATGTTCCAGTTCAACTAAGGATGATGTTGGGGCTAATTGGAGACCAAATCAAGCCAATTCCAATCAAATCCATGAAGGGGCGAATTTCTCCTTAGAGGGGCACATTTGTCCATGAAAAAGCTCACCTCTTATTGTATGTGTCACAAAAAGAGGTAGGGGTGACCTACCTTGTGAGAGGTGGCTCCTACCACCTCTAGTTCACTCTTGTTCACCCATAATCATCTCAAAAAGCTCCAACACTTGGTAAATTTGCCCCCTTGGGGTTTGCTCTCATTTTTCCTATTTAAGCAAGCGTTTTGATTTCATTTACGCATGGTCATAGGACCGAAGGTTCCTCCCAAGCTATGAAACTTTGTACTATAACTTTTTTTTATTAATAGAAACACTTTGGAGGTCCATGGTGTGTTGCATTAGTTTGTGGATAAATATTGACAATGACATATGAGGTAACTATATTGCTGCTTTTTGCTTTGCTTATTGTGGTGATCTATCTGGTCTTAAGATTGTTGTTAACATATAGGATAAATGATTCTAGTTTGATTTCATTTACTATTCTTTGCTTGTAAAGATCCAGGAGTAGCAGATTATACTAGGTTGTACTTATGCTCTCTCAATCTTCATATGTTGAAATACCAGATTTTATCCTTTGCAAGTATTGTTAGTGATGCAGGTTTCCTAGCTTGATTGGAGTGAATGATCTTGGTTGAATCTACTATTCTTCAAGACAGAAATAGTCCCTCCGCTTTCCACTGCTGGATTCCTTAGATCTGGGCATTCGGCTTGAGCATTTCCTTCTCCCTTCTTTCCTTCACTTTTATAATTAAACTTCCTCTTTTCCGATTATTTTGTATATGCTTATGTAAATTAGTTTATTTTTAAAAGAATATTCAAAGGCTGATTTTTTTAAGTACATTGCTAGATCCTAATCTTAAAGCTTTATTTTGAGTAGATCTAGGTTGATTAAGTACTTAGGCTTATTGTTTATCATTTAAAGTACTTAATTTCTTATGCGTTAAACGACTATTTTGACAAATTGGTGCATTTTAGGTGGTTGGTTTTACATGTTTCACGCAATGACAAGGGGAAGTGCTGCAAGAAAATTAAATATCTAGGCCAACCAAGGCCTCTCGAAGCAACATTCTTCTTCCTTCTTCATTTCTAAAACCTTATTATCACATATATAGTAGTTGGGCTACCATATTCTATTTTTCAGATACATTACATTTTTTCAGCCAGATCTCTTACATATGAGATGTCGAGATGAGCAGTTTTGACGGTCATTATTTTGTTAGTGGACTATTATACTCCCCCATGTCAGGACTGAGTCTCAGGACACTCAGATTCGAGGACTGATGTAGCCATTTAGTCATTTGTAGAGCAGTTAGTGATGCCCAGATTGGTATTAGTATTTTCTCATTGGACAAATGATGGTTCAAATGGATTATTTGCATGGTTATGACTCAACATCTATTATATTGTGCTATGGTTATCATTGCTCTTATACTCATCTTTGTGACATGTACTAGCATTTGGTGTCATGATCTGGCAGTCATAAATATATGGACTTGGATGTATTTGTATTATGTAATGATGTCCCTACTTAGACTTGGAAATTCCTGATCTATACTCATTGGTTTTACCCTCCCTAGGGAGAATAGAGGTAGTCATTCCCACCATACTCTAGCTTGCTAGTGTCGACTTCATTGTTCATTGTCTCCACCCATCCATTTCCTTCCAGTTTTGTTTTAACCCGACTTACTACTTGACTTGTGGCATGGAGGACCTTTCCCCGCTAGAACATTTGTTGGACAAACCTCCTTGTTTATATTGTGTCTCGGCTCTGAGTTGGTGACAAAACTTGCCTTTGGTAAGTTGGATTGTATGCCTAAATCATTCTGGCCGCTTGTCTCGATGTTTGGGAACTGTGCAAAACCCCCTCTGGTCACTTGAGATGTTGTTGGCTAAAACTGAAAGCTCTTGTACTACTTGTATTGGAAATATTTATATATGTGCCCATGGAAATTGTAAACTCTAGAATGTGTTCCTTAACATATGTGAGTAAAGGGAAAGAGCAATGGAATGCTAAAATACCCTGCGAAGGGTATAAGAAAAGGTCTCAAAAGCAATGGTTAAATATATAGTATACCCGAATATTGTTGACCTTATAAATTTGAATGTCCTTGATGAAAGCTGCAATTAGCTGTACTTTTAAGCGCTCGTGAAGTCCCAAAGGGTCATATAGGCCAAAAAGGCCATGGAAATAAAATTGATGATCCTAATGAACCCGAGTCAAACTTGATGTAGACATGATGCCTAAGTTGAATAAGCACTCTCTGAACAACTCAACCATTTGTGAGGCACTGCCATTCCCTGTGTTGTTGTTTGTCTGGAATATGGTTATAGTGAGTATTCCCTTTCCATATCCGAAGTGTCACAATGTTGAATTGGTAGTCATCCTTTGTCTTAACCCTATAAATTATAGCCTTCACTCTTCACTAGCAAATTGACTACAACTATGAAGTGAGTATAGTCCTGAAAGTCTGGTCTGAGTAATAATAAATAAAACCCTTTATATGTATTTGGTTGATGTATCACCAGTGAGGTGACTGCTACTTGTTATGATTTTTACTTAAATTATTTGTAGAGCATGTCTTAGCCTTGTAACACTTGCAACAGATGGATGACAATTTGAGTTATATTATTGGTATCTGGTCAGTTACAGGTGATTATATTGTCTATTGGATATTGTTGATGATCGGGTAGAGACCTAGAAAGGGTATGAGTATACACCCTAGATGGATTTGGACTCTTTGAGTCTAGTGAGATAACTTACTTTCAGTTTCAGGTACTTGCAGAGATGGTCAGGCTCATTTTACCCTTCTGATGCAGTCTTGCTTCACAAGATGATGTGTTTGAGTAGGGAGATGTTTTTATTGGATCTCCTAGGGAGCTGTATGGGGCATATGGGGTGATCCCACTTGATTGTACCATAGTACCCCCATCCTTGAGAGCCTGGTGGGATCAGTTGGACAATGCAGGCACCTTAGGAGGTTGTTTTGGTAGGTTCACATTTCCCAAGGCAGATTAAAAAATGATTAAATGGCTATTGAAGAAATCGATTTGGGCTACTAAGGCAAGGAAATGACATGAGATGAGTTATGATGATGAGTGTGATGTCCTCCGCACCTTCTCCAGTAGTTGCAGCACCTGATTGGGCCCACACCTATTTTTTGGGCATTTTTATATTATTTTTTGGAACTTTTGGGAGGCTCGTGATTTCCTCAAGGAGGCACAAAGTCAAAAAATTAAAATATTATATTGTTTTATTGTGCCATGGGGACACCCAGAGGGAGTTAGTTAACACTCCATGGACCCACCATGGTACTTTATGGTTATATTGATCCATGTATTGTATGTTGAGCTCATCTCAACCATTGATTAGAACATTTATATCTTTTAATCTTAGCCACTCGTTTTGAAAGTGGTTAGGATTTTGTTTCTCTCGTTCCTATTTAGAGAGAGCTTCTCATTTGTAAGGGGTCTGTGTCTCTTGGATCTGATTAATAGAAAAACTTTCTTGTGGATATTTTTGGATCTCATTTGCATCTCATGTTCTTAGATGGTGATTGGAAAGTCTTTTTCTTCCTAGCATTCGAGAAATTTGTGTGAGATCTATATTTTTTGGGGATCATTTGTCTTGTCTACAGGAGGGCGACTTCACTCAGATGTTTTTGCAGGGGGACCTCAACTCGCTTGGACTGGCCATCTGTAACAGGGGGTTTTCATTTGCTTCATTGTGCTTTATGATTACATCTTGTTATTTTTCTGTAGATCTTGTATTTTTCTCATGACACAGTAAATCTGATATTGTTGGCATTTGCTTTTGCAGGAGAGAGGGCGCATTGGTCACTTGGAGCAAAACGTTGGGCTTAGAAATCACACAGGTCTTCTCAAATTGATCAGGATAGCAAGGATCATCACCTTCAAGGCATCTACAAGGATTTCCAGGTAAGATCTGCAGGTTAGTTCCTTTCTTCC
Source organism: Pseudotsuga menziesii (assembly GCA_001517045.1). Taxonomy (NCBI): domain Eukaryota; kingdom Viridiplantae; phylum Streptophyta; class Pinopsida; order Pinales; family Pinaceae; genus Pseudotsuga; species Pseudotsuga menziesii. The sequence continues at coordinate 25,100 of LPNX011229660.1, forward strand.
GGATCTCAACCCATTGACACATGCTTTTCTTCATTTTACTGAAAATTCGATAAATAATAAAAAAACAAAAAATAATAAAAATAAACTGCTCGATCTCTGGACAAACCACTATTGGGTTTTGTAGATCGGGCCTTCCCCTCACCAAATCATCCTCAACTTAGCTAATTTTGCCTGGTTTTCCCTAGATCTGAGAAACAGCCCTACCAAACCCTAGCGCTCCACATCATTTTTCTGACTTTTTTTCAAGATCTGATTTTTCCGGCAAGATTTCAACTTGGGTTTGTAGATCAGGTTTCCCTCTCTCCATTTCTCCTTCAACGTTGAGCTGGAAGTCTCTAGATTGCCCTAGATATTAGAAATTGACTTTTCAAAACCTAGCACTAGCCTATCTTGCTGCTAGTTTTCCCCATAGACTGACTTTTCCGGCCAAACACCTTTCTGGGTCTGTAGATCGGGGTATCTCCTAGGTGGGTCTCCTCCAACGCTGGACAGATAGTGACTCCATTTCCCTAGATATGATAGGCTCTGATCTCCAACCCTAGCGCTACCCCCTCTTTGCCTCTTTTCCTTGTAATTTGATTTTTCCCTAGTGACTCGGGTGCTTTGACATTGTCATATCTCTCATCGAGTCTATCCATAGGAACTAGATAGCCCCAATCCTGTCCTTGCCATCCCTGCATCGGTTACATTTCCCAAGGCAACGGATATCTTCACTTATTACTAGTACCTTAACCCCAGATCTAGTATTCACTTCATAGGTCACCTATGTCTCACTTTGGATCAAGCATCACACTTCCTAAACCCTAATCCAAAGCCTTGGTTCACCTAGTGACATCATCCATAGATCTAGGGTTTCCATCTATCTTACACCTTACGTACCTCAAGTCTACTGGATCTGATATGGTGTCTAGGTCTGATCTCTCCTATCGGGAGTAGATACAGGTCTCCCACTTTGTTGTCCTAGGCTAAGATAACATAAAGTGAAGGCTGCCTCGATTGGTGTGACAACCATCTATTTGGGAGTCTAGGAAGTCTTGGTTACACCTCCTTAGTTGTTTGTCCCTCTACCATCCATCCTGGATCCACCTCACATAGGAAACTACAAGGTTGGTGATAACAAACCTGTAAACCTTTGGATCCAGATTTGTAAGGACCAAAGGAATCCACCTCAAAAGCATTGTAAATACCATAATAATAAGAAAAGCAAGTGTGTTTTCCAAGCACCCACACCCCTTCCCCCTAGGGGATTCGTGTCTTCTCCTTCATGGTTTGCTTTTCTGTTCTTTCTGTATCATTATCACTTTAGATTAGTTTCCTTTTTCCTTTGGTTTGTTCAGTTTTTTCTTTCAAGGGTTTATTTTTGTAAAGTAACGAATACTAAGCCAACCTTGTTTTCCCGAGCACGGTTCACGAACAAGGGCTTGATCGAGTACTGGTCCAGAAAGAGACTCTTGGTTGTAGTAATTAGTCTCACATTTTACTTTTTTAGGTTTCACAATCTTAAATTGGAACAAACATTTCACACAAACCTCCGCGTATGTTGTACCCATCGCAGGCTTGCCCAAGCTTTGGGATATCCAGAAACAGGGTTTGTTGCATTCAAATAAGTTTCACATCTAATAAAAAATCATCATTAATAAAATCAATCCCTTAAAAATATAAGGAAATCCGGCTTACACGAAATTCGTCGTTTGCGGGAAAATTCTTTGAAGAAGGCGGGAGGAACTAGAAAGTGACCGTGGGGCCCCGTCAGGCTACTGTTAACTTTTATATGTTGTTATATCTTAAGTCCTAACTTCACGAGCATTTAATACATTTTCACTATAATAGCATAAAGAGGATCACTGAAAGAAACACAATCACAAGGTACACAACAATTTACCCTTGGAAACCCAAAAGGGAAAAACCCAACAAAACTTCCTCAATATAGATTACCAGAATGCAATGACCAAATAACAAGGTCTCATAAGAGAGAGAGATAGAGAGACCAAACCCCAGCATAAGAGTCAAAACACCAAAGCCACTTGTCCTCCTCCTTCTCTATCCTTCCTTCTTTCTCTCTCTTGCACAATACATGAGTGAGTGAGTGTGTATAAATGAGGGAGGGTGCCTCCCTATTTATACTAATCTCCCAACTAACATTTTAACCTAACTGGGTTGATCTATCAAACTGATAGGGACGACCTACCTAGGAAAACTCACAATAATAATTGCATTAATCTTTTCTAGGTACTATTGACCCCACTTACAACAGAGGGTTTACCTTATGACCTTTTACATTAGTGACATCTCTCGAAGGAGGAATAATAATAATGTAAAGTACAAGTAGAATATTCTTCAAAGTTACATTATTTCAACACTCCCCCTTAACAAGAAGGGTATTCTACTGACAACAACAACTGGTGTGGTTGTACACAACATCATCGAAAGGAGGGAGGAGGCATCATCAACATCATCTTTTGGAACATTATCTAGTACATCTATAGATCATCAGAATTTTTGAACAACATTGTCATCTATAGCACTGAGGTGGAGCATCATCATCTATAGAGTGGAACTGGAACATCATCATATGTAGCATTGAGCTAGAGCATCATCCTCTGAAGCATGGAACTGGATCGTCACCTGCAACATGGATCTGGAGCATCATCATCATCTGCTGGAACATCATCATATGCAGCAGCATGGAGATGGAGCATCATCATCTGTAGCATGGAACTGGATCATCCCTGCACCATGGAGCTGGAGATCATCATCTGTAGCATGGAACTGGAACATCATCATATGCAGCATGGCGCTAGAGCATCATCATTTGTAGCATGTAACTGGATCATCACCTACATCATACTAGCTTGAGCATCATCATCATCTGCTGGAACATCATCATCTGCAGTATGGAGCTGGAGCATCATCATTTGTAGCATGGAACTGGATCATCACCTGCATCATGGAGCTGGAGCATCATCATCTGCAGCATGGACCTAGATCATCACTTGCAGCATGGAGCTGGAGCATCATTATCATCATCTTTAGTACAGAGCTGAAGTATCAACATCTTTAGTATAAAAACTGATACATCACTAACAACGAGAGCACGAGGCTGGCTCATCAGCATAAAGTTGGAATAACAACAACAACGACAACACAAGGCGAGCTCATCAGCATAAAGCTGGAACAACAACAACAAAGACAGCACGAGGTTATCTCATCAACATAAAGTTGGAATAACAACATCATCATCAACAACTTAAGTTTGGAGTAACATCATCCATGGCAACAGAATGAGGCTAGTGTATCAACAACCAACATGATCCTCCCTTTCAAAATTATGGAATCATGGACAACACAGGTGATCCGTTTCTTTTAGAATTATGGGAACATGGGAAACACTGGTGATCCTTTCCTTTCAAAATTACGGGATCATGGATAACACTGGTGATCCTTTCCTTTTGGAATTACGAGATCATGGGCAACACTGGCGATTCTTTCCTTTCGGAATATGGGATCATGGACAACACATCTATGGTACTCAGACGATCCTTCCTTTCGGGATTATAGGATCAAGTATGTATGGAGCCACCAATACTGATCACAGCTAACACATACATACACAGGACGATCCTTCCTTTCGGAAATACAGGATTAGGTCCAACATGGGTGATCCTTCCTTTCAGAACTATGGGATCTCAAACCATCATTTTAGATGATCCTTTCTTTCGGAATTACGGGATCAAGTCCACCAATCAACATCCTAGAGGATCCTTCATTTCGGAACTACGGTATCAAGTCCATCATCCAACATCTTACACGATCCTTCCTTTCAGAATTACGGGATCAAGTCTCAAGATCAACATTTAAGACGATCCTTCTATACAGAATTATGGGATCAAGTCTAAGGATGATCACTCCCAAATGAGCTACTTGTTGTGGTCAGGATACCATAGTATCATCAATACTACTCCCCCTTTTGAGGGAAGTCCTTACGGACAACACCTAGCTTGTCTCAAAAGTGTTCAAACTTCACATGAGACAAAGGTTACTTGGGAGCGGGAGCGAAAAGCGAAATTTTCAAAAGATTCCGGTTTGGGAGCGTTTTTTTATATAATATATATTTTGATGCATATATGGCAACACATGTTTGTGGAATGTTGAATTAGTTATGAAAAGCATAAAAACATGAAATAAACCATAATACCATATAACATCATTCATCAATCATCAATCATATAGTACTGAATTCGTCAAACATAGGTCCATTATCCATAACATCAAGTTATCAACCTTACAGCTTCAAAGTTCAACTTCAAACTTCAAACTTGAATTGCCATGTAATGTTCACAAAATATACCATAATAAATATAAAAGAGTCAATGACTCAACAGTGCAGAAACTTGAAAGTTGAAAGTACCGTAGTAAGAAAAGACAAGAAAAGTAGATTTTATGGATGTTTCCTCTTGCCATGGGACATTTCTAATTTCTTTTTCCATGGTCTATGAACAAAGGGAGCAGGATTATCATCCCCAGTAGCCACCAAAGCTGAGCGGCTTGAGCCACATCCAAGACTTGGTCCTGCATGACCCCTCCCTGCTGATGCAAATGGGGGTTGTGAAGTTGAACCTCTAGGCAAAGATGGTGCATCTGGAAACAAGGTAGAAGATGGCGATGGCATTGTTGTTGTTGCTTGTTATCACATATATAGTAGCCAGGATACCATATTCTATTTTTTCAGACACAGTACATTTTTTAGCCAGATCTCTTACATATGAGATGCTGAGATGAGCAGTTTTGACAGATCATTATTGTATTAGAGGACTATTGTACTCTCCCATGTCAGGACTGAGTCTCAAGACACTCAGATTTGAGGACCGATGTAGCCATTTAGTCATTTCAGAGCAGTTATTGATGCCTAGTTTTATATCAGTGCTTTCTCATTGGACAGATGATGTTTCAGATGGATTATATTGCATGATTATGACTCAGCTTTTTCTATTGTGTTATGGTTATCATTGCTCTTATACTGATTTTTGTGACATGTATTAACTTGTGGTATCATGATCTGGCGGTCATAATTATATGGACTTGGATGTATTTTGTACTATGTATTGATGTCCCTACTTAGACTTGGAAGTTCCTGATCTATACTCATTGGTTTTACCCTCCTTAGGGAGAATAGAGGTAGTCATTCCCACCATTTTTTTGGCTTGCTAGTGTTGGCTTCATCATTCACTATCTCCACCCATCCATTACCTTCCAGTTTAGTTTTCAACCCAACTAACTTCTTGACTTATGGCATGGAGGATCTTTTCCCCCACTAGAACTTTTGTTGGACAAGCCTCCCTGTTTATATTGTGTCTCGGCTTTGAGTTGGTGACAAAACTTGCCTTTGGTAAGTTGGATTGTATGCCTAAATCATTCTGGTTGGTGGTCCCGATGTTTGGCACTGTGCAGAACTCCCCCTAGTCACTTGAGATGTTGTTGGCTAAAATTGAAAGCTCATGTACTACCTGTATTGGAAATATTGAATATGCGCCAATGGAAAATGAAAATGATAAAACTGTGTTTCTTAACATATATAAAGAGGGAAAGAGAAATGAAATGTTAAAATACTCCTTGAAGAGTATAAGAAAAGGTCCAAAAAAACAATGGTTAAAAAATGCCATATCCAAATATTGTTGACCTTATAAAAATAAATATGTCTCGGATGAAAGATGTGATTAGTTGTGCTTTTAAGCACTGGTGAAGTCCCAAAGGGTCATATAGGCCAAAAAGGCCATGGAATAAAACTGATGGTCCTAATGAACGTGAATCAAGCTTGATGTAGTCATGATGCCTAAGTTGAATAAGCACTCTCTAAACAACTCACCCATTTGCGAGGCACTGCCATTCCTTGTGTTGTTGTTTGTCCAACATTGATTATAGTGAGTATTCCCTTTCCATATCCAAAGTGTCATGATGTTAAGTAGGAAGTAATCCTTTGCCTTAGCCTCGTCAATTTCATCTATCACCCTTCACTAGAAAATTGGCTACAACTATGAAGTGAGTATATTCTTGAAAGTCTAGTATGAGTAATAATAAATAAAGCCTTATATATGTGTTGGTTGATGTACCACTAGTGAAATGATTGCTACTTGTTGTGATTGTTGCTTGAATTAGTTGTAGAGCATGTCTTATCCTTTTAACACTTGCAGCAGATGGATGATAGTCTGAGTTATTATTGGTGTCTGATCATTTATAGATGGTTATATTGTTTATTGGATATGGTTGATGATCAGATAGAGACCTGTGAGGGGTATGAGTATACACCTTAGATGGATTTGGACTCTCTGAGTCTAATGAGACAGTTTATTTCCAGTTTCGGGCACTTGCAAATATGATCAGGCTCATTTTGCCTCTCTGATGCAGTTTTTCTTCACAGGTTGATATGTCTGAGCAAGGAGATGTTTTAGTTGGATCTCCTAGGGCGTTGTATGGGAATAGTGGGTGCAGCCACTTGTTTGTACCATAGTACCCCCATCCCAGAGAGCCTGGTGAGCTCAGTTTGACAATGCAGGCACCCTAGGAGGCTGTTTTGGCAGGTTCATGTTTCTCGAGGCAAATTAAAAAATGATTAAATGGCTATTGAAGAAATTGATTTGGGCTACTGAGGCAATGACATGGGATGAGTCATAATGATGAGAGTGGTGTCCTCCACACCTTCTCCAGCAGTTGCAGCACCTGATTGAGCTCACACCCATTTTTGGGCATTTTATATGATTTTCTGGAGCTTTTGGGAGGCTCACGATTTCCTCAAGGAGGCACAAAGTCAAAGAATTAAAATATTATATTATTTTATTGTGCCATGGGGACACCCAGAGGGAGTTAGTCAACACTCCTTGGACCCACCATGTGCTTCATTTATTTCTTGTTGAGTGGGGTACCCTTTTTATGGGTGATTTATACCACTTTGGTACTTTATGGTTATATTGATTCATGTATTGTATGTTGAGCTCATCTCAACCATTGATTAGAACATTTTATCTTTTGATATTAGCCACTCGCTTTGAAAGTGGTTAGGATTCGGTTATGATTGTGGTTCTCTCATTTCTATTTAAAGGAGAGAGCTTCTCATTTGTAAGAGGTCTTTGGCTCTTGGATCTGAATAATAGAAATATTTTTTTGTGGATATTTTTGGGATCTGCTTTGCATCTGATGTTCTCAAATGGTGATTGGATAGTCTTCTACTTCTTAGCATTGTGGAAATTCTTGTGAGATCTATATTTTTCTGCTATCATTGTTTTGCCTACAAGAGGGCATTTTGGCTGAAGCGTTTTTGCAGGGGGACCTCAACTCGCTTGGTTTTCTTCGTCTTGGTTCAGGGGGTTTTCATTAGTTTCATTGTGATCTATGATTACTTCGTTTCACTTTCTTGTAGCATTTGGTTTATTTATCTTGTATTGGAAAATCTGATATTGTTGACGTTTGCTCATGCAGGATAGGGGGCGCATTGGTGGCTTGTGGCTCACATCCTTCATAGAAATCATTGGGATCTTCTAGAATTGATCGGGATAACAAATATCATCACTGTTAAAGAAATCTACAAGCATTTCCAGGTAAGATCTAACAGGTAAGTCTCTTCTCTTCAGATCTTATTCCATTGTACCTTGCTTTACTTCAATTTTTCTGAAAACTCCTAAAATACTAAAAACCCTAAAAAAAACCAAATCTGGGAATCGTCCCATCTTTGGCCAAAAAATTTCTGGGTTTCATATATCGGGCCTCCCCTTCACCAAATATACTGCAACGCTGGTCAAACTTCTGCTGGTTTGACCTAGATCTGATTTTTAGCAAGAAAACTGCATAAACCCCCACTGAAAATTTGACCTACTAGGGTTTTGAATTTTTCTGAATTCTGACTTCACAGACAGATAGATCAGGTCCCACATAGTCCAAATCACCCTCAACACTATCCGGATTCTTGGTAGTTTGACTTAGATCTGAGTTTTTGACTGAAACAGCCCTAGCACCGTCACTGAAAACTGAACTTTTCCGGAATTGACTTTTTCTTAAATATGACAAGATATGTTGATAGATCAAGGATTGAGCATTCCAGAAAACCCCCAACACTGAGCTAGTTCCTTCCAGGTTGCCCTAGATCTGAAAAACTAGATTTCACCCCCTTAGACCCCTCATCAGATTTTGACTTTTCCAGATCTGATCTTTACTGAAATTTTTTGATTGGGTTTGTAGATCAGGCTACCCTGATCTCATTTTCCCTTCAACGTTGAGTTGACAGTCTCCTGGTGACCCTAGAACTGCAAATCTGCCTCTCCAAGCCCTAGCGCTAGCCCCCCATTGAGCCGGTTTTTCTGTAACCTGAATTTTCTGGGCCAAATCCTTTTTGGGTCCATAGATCAAGGTATATCCCAGGTGGGTTCACTGAAACGTTGTGTTGATGCTGACTCCATTGCCCAATGCATTAAAGGCATTGATCTCTATCTCTAGCGCTATCCTTGACTTAAGCTTACTCCCATTCTCTTTACCAACATTTATTGATAACTTGAGTTAACTATCTTTCACTGAGTCTATTTTCTTGGTACTAGATAGTACCAACTCTGTCTTTGCTTTCCTTGTCACAGTTACGTTTCCCAAGATAGTGGTCATCCCCATCAGTTGCTAGTACCTAAACCCTAGAGCTAGGGTTTCCATTCACCTTGCACCTTACGTACCTTGAATCCCCATTTGATTTGTTCTGGTGTCTAGGTCTGATCTCTCCTGTTGGGAGCAGATCCGGGTCTCCCCCGTTGTTGTCTTGGATTAGGATAATATAAACTGAAGGCTGCCTTGATTGGCGTGACAACCATCCATTTGGGAGTCTAGGCAGTCGTGGTTCCACCCCTTAGTTGCTTGCCCCTCTACCATCCATCCTGGATCCACCTCACGCAGGCAACTACAAGGTTGGTGATAACATTTTGGCGCCGTTGTCGGGGAGGTAGAGGCCTACCTTGGTTCAACATACCTCACCTTTCCTTACGACATATTTTTTTTTGGTGAATTACTTGTGTGGTTCACTCCGCGACTCCACTGAAGATCGTACCCAACATATTAATCTTAAGTTCTTAGAGCATACCATAAATCATAATGAATTCAGATGTATTTCTGAGGCACATGAAGGAAGTAACCAAAAACATGATTGAAAATTCAAGACAAATAAATGAAAGGGATAGATGGAGGTCAGACTACAGGTATGAGGATGATCTCGTGCATGACTATGGGTATGAATCTAGTTATCACAATCTTTATGAGACCCACCAACTTCCTCACCCATGCAACAAATATTTCCCAAACATCCCGAGTGGACCTGTAAGTCGACATGAACCTAGATGTCAGTCCTAGTCAAATACTTATAGCCAAGTAGCCCGAGCTATGAAAAAACAAGACAGACAGTCTCCTTTTGAATTTTCTGAAATATCAGGGGCACCTCATCCTATGCCAAACAATTACACTAGGAGGATGCCCCGGTTCAATGGAAATAAGGATGTATCTATTGAAAGTCATCTTGATATTCTGTGGGATTACTTGGAATCTAGAGGTGCAAACAATGAAGATGTTTATATGCGAGCCTTAGTAGAATCCTTGCAAGGGGATGTTCAACTATGGTTTGATCATTTAGCACCAGGATCCATCACTGGGTATGACTTGTTCACAGATTTGTTAATTTATAGTTGGAGTAGGAACACTGATAAAATTTTAGAGTGTCAGACTAGCAATGATTATGCCATTGATAATCAATATATTGACAAAGTGCTTTCTCAATTGGACCATTCTTCTCCTGATATGTTCCAAATTATGAGCGTGCCTGCAATCCATAAGAATGTTACAGAGTACTTCGAAAATAATGTTTCAAAACCTCATGATGAAACTAAGAGGGATATCAATCAAATCATACGAGATACTCTGTTATTATTACCTGAAGCAGTCATAGAGCAAATCCTGGATCTGATCTGTGGAAGGGAACCTAACATGCACCATCAAGAAACATCTATAGTTGAGCCTTCCATTGGTGAGGTCATTAAAGAGCCTTTAAAAGAGCAACTCCATAGTCATTTCCTAATTGATGATAATTTGAGTCAGTATCCAACCTATCCGAATCTGGATTCAGACCTTGATCATATCACTGCAGAAGAAGAAAAGGTTGAAATTAATAAAACTTCCGTTGAAGAGGAATCATGTGGTCATATTGTAGTTGAAGACCAAGTTTGTGAGGATAGAAATGAACATAGTGATGTTTTTTCTTATCAAATAAATGATGATGATCATTTATCCTCAGTTGAATGTAATGAACAATCTCAAGAAGAACAACCACATGATGATGATATACTAGTGAGCGAGCTTGACCTAGAAGCTTCTTTGTCACATCTATCGAATTGGAATCTGTGTCTAAATAATCATCAAGAGCCTCCAAGGAATGATTCCTATAATGTTGCTACTATTCCCCGTCATACTTTTGATCAAGGTGATTTGGTAGAGGAGATTAATCATAGTGAGTCTAGTTCTTGGGAGGTTAGTTTCAATCTTGCCAATTCCTCTAGAAAATGTCTCATATCACATGCAAGATTGGTGTTAACACCTTTAGGTGATAAAACTGTGTTTCTTAACATATGTAAAGAGGGAAAGGGCAATGAAATGCTAAAATACTCCTTGAAGAGTATAAGAAAAGGTCCAAAAAAGCAATGGTTAAAAATATGCTATATCCAAATATTGCTGACCTTATAAAAATAAATATATTCCGGATGAAAGTTGTGATTAGTTGTGCTTTTAAGCATTGGTGAAGTCCCAAAGGGTCATATTGATCCGGTGGATTATTCATCTTCAAAATTACACTGATCCAATATGGTACAATAGTTATTAATCTATGGTTCAAAGACCATAACATATGTTTTTAACTCATATACTAAACATAGTGCAAAACTAGCCTTATGAGCCGCACAGTTATCGCATGGTGCGCAGTTGTGCATGACCCACGCGGCTATGTATGGGCCGCGCAGTCTACGCACCGTCGAGTGGAACATCGAATGGTTCGTGAAAAGCCCGCGCGGTCACATTTGTTGCGACATGCATATCGCGGTCGCTGCGACATAGATATCGTTGCTGCGACTTTGTGAAGTTAGTGGTGACATCAAACGGTTACATTACATAGGGCATAGCCTAGTTGTTAGCATATGTGCGTGGCGGTCTTTGCAACGTGTTGTGAATCAACATATGTGCGTGGAGTTGGTTGCAACGTTTCAGGGATATGGAACGTCGTGGTAACATAACGTTTGGGCAGCGATTTGGTGGGATTGCATTGGTTCAGTTTTAGCATATGGTTGTAACGATAATAAAGAAGAGAACAACTGTGATGAAAGGGGGAGGCGAATCCATTACTTATCCTCCCACTGAACGCTTAAATGGAGGATCTGCCCACCGAAGAGGGGGGGATTCAAATCGTTTAGAGGACAGCGCATCGTTTCTCTGTTATGAGAAGCTTGGAGAGTTTTTGCTGTGAAGTGTCCAAATGTTGTTACTGTGGAAGTCGACATTCTCTGTTATACTTTAGCTTTCTTTGCCTTTCGAAGGCTAAATGTAATTTCCAGAAGAGAGGTCTTAAAGACTTTGTACAACTTTCTGTTTAAAGTTGCTGAAGTTGATTCCAAAACCATTTTGTACCATTTTAAAGAGATTAATTGGATCGGTACCCATTGGAGAGGGACCCGGAGATGTAGCCCAGTGAAGGGGGTGAACTCCGTTATCAACTTCTGTTTGTGACTCTCTGATTCCGTGTTTCTTTTTATATCTGTTTATCAGTTTGCTTTTCGTTTCTGTCCTAAGCATTTAAATTCTGTTAATGTTGTTCCATTAATTAACCTGTTGAACGCATTATTTTTAAAACAAAACTTTTAACGCACTCAAGTTGAGATCCGACGGATCATATTATGGTATCAGAGTAGGTTAACTGCTGGTGCAAGTTTGTGAATGCTTACCAGGTTCAGGTTAAAGCGTGGTGAAGGAGAATTAATTGAAGGAGATCCTGAGATTGGCTCAAGGAGAACATTCTCAAGAACCATGTCTTCTCCACGAGGGGAAGAAGAAGGACATACAGAACGGGAAAAACCTATTATTTCTGAAGCTGAGTTTTTGGAGGCTTTTATGAGCATGAAAGCCATGATGGAAATTCTACTCGATGAGCAAGCAGAAAGGAAGAAGAAAGAAGAAGGATCTTCATCCAGAGATGCAGAAGTGAAGAAGAAAGAAAAGGGTAAAGGAGTAGGAGGTGATGGTGATCCTCCTGAAACTAATCAAACTTTTTCTTCTTCTCATACTTCTCATTCAAATAATGCAAGTCCTAATATGCCTTATTTCAAATTGGATGTGAAATTTGAATTGCCAATTTATAATGGAGATTTAGATGCTGAAAAGTTGGATAATTGGATCAAGCAGCTTGAAGTATATTGCAGGGTATAGGGCATTACTGATGACCCTTCCAGAATTCAATTGGCCACTTTAAGGATGAATGGGATGGCTCTTACTTGGTGGGAGAGTAAGATTCAGCAAGATCTTTGAAAGAATGGTAAAATTATTTCAGTTTGGAATGAATTCATTGAAGTATTAAGAAAACAATTTTATCCTTTAGGTCACATGCAACAATTAATAATGAGCTGGCAAACTTTTAGACAAGCTAAAGGAAAAAGCATTCAAGAATATACTCGTGAATTTAGAAAGAGGGCTATTGCATTAAATGTTGCATTGGATATGCAAGAAACTCTTCTTAAGTACATTGGTGGCATGCATTTTTATTTGTGACATACCTTGTTGATGTTTAACCCCAGTACTTTGGATGATGTATGTGTTCAAGCTACACATTTAGAAGCTAGGGGGAAGCATGCTAATGATACTTTTGTGAAGAAATCCTGTAAATTTGACAGCAAATCAAAAGGTAAAGATACAGGGAAAAAGAAGATGGCTACCGTTAAGAAAGAGGGTGAAAAGCCTTCATGTTCGCATTGTCAGAAGGGACATGATGTCTCTAAGTGTTGGAAAATTCATCCGGAGTTAAGGCCAAAGAAGTATGGAGGAAACAAAGATAAAGGCAAAGAAAAATATACTACAGAAGTTATTCAAGACTTAGGATCCGACTCAAGTGATGAAACAAAGGTTACAGCTGTCGGAATCCAGGGTAAGAATAAAAGTATCTCACTTCCCATTAATGCAAAGTCAAGTTCTAGTGCAAGTACAAATCTGCCATCTACTTCTAAACAAAATGATAAGAATAGAAGTGAACTGTTTCATGTTCGTGTCATTGCAAATCACACAAAGATTGATACATTGTTTGATAGTGGTTCACAAGTAAATCTGATATTAGAAGAAGTGGTTAAGAAATTGCATTTAGTTACTATGCCTCATGAAAAACCCTATCCTCTAGGTTGGGTTACTAATGATACACAGTTGCAAGTTACAAAGAAATGTGTATTGAAGTTTGCCATTACTGAAAAGTTCATGGATGAGGTAGAACTAGATGTAGTACTACTTGACATTTGTGGAATTGTACTTGGGAGTCCATATTTGTATGACTGGAAAGCAGTCTTTTATAGAGAGCAGAATAAGTATCATCTTTTTAAAGATGGTGTAGAGTATATTGTATGAGCACATAAGACAAAAACCAATCTAGCAATAGTTCTTGCAGGACAAATGAAGAGGCTGGTAAATTCTAGTAAGAATTTTGTGTTAATGATGGTTAAGGTGAAAAATGATGAGATCTCTAAATCTTTTGAAGGATGTGATCCTAAACAGAAATCTGAACTGATTGAAATCATTTCTGAGTATGATGATTTGTTTCAAGATCTGAAAAGGTTACACCAAAAAGAGAGACTCAGCATGAGATACATTTGCAGTAGGATGTGTCACTCCCGAACATAGCCATGTACCGGATGTATGTAATGCAGAATGAGGAGATCAAGAAGCAGGTTCAGGAGCTGATTGAGAAGGGGGTCATCCGACCAAGCACTTCTCCTTGTGGCTCTCTTATAGTCTTGGTTCCAAAGAAGGATGGGTCTTGGAGGATATGCATCGACTATAGGGCCCTTAACAAAATCACCATTAAAAATAGGTATCCTCTTCCTCGCATTGATGATTTGCTTGATCAGCTAAAACATGCAACTTACTTTACAAAATTGGATCTGCGTAGTGGGTATCATCAAATCCGTGTTGCTGAAAACGATGCTTGGAAAACCGCATTTAAAACAAAACAGGGTTTGTATGAATGGCCTGTGATGCCTTTCGGGCTCTGTAACACACCTGCTACTTTCATGCGGGTCATGAATGATGTCCTTCGTTCCTTCATTGATGATTTTGTAATTGTATATCTGGATGATATCCTTGTGTTTAGCAAAACCTGGGAAGAGCACATTGTACATGTAAAGAAAGTTTTAGATATACTGAGGAAGGAGAAGCTTTATGTAAAAATGTCTAAATGTGAGTTTGCTAAAACTTCTTTAGTATATCCGGGCCATATTATTGGTGGAGGACACCTGCGAGTGGACCCAGCCAAGGTTGTTGTAATTGTAAACTGGCCACGGCCCAACACCATTATTGAAATCAGAAGTTTTCTGGGTGTGGTTCAGTATTGGAGGAAATTCATTTATGGGTTTTCCTCCATTGCTGCTCCATTACATGCATTGACAAGTGTTAAAGAAATTTTCCAGTGGGGAGGCAAGCATCAGAGAGCCTTCGACACTTTGAAGGAAAAGATTAGCACAGCACCAGTTCTGACGTTGCCAGATTTGCAACAGCCATTTGAGATCGAAACCGATGCCAGCAGGTTTGCCATGGGAGCCGTTTTGATGCAAGGGAGGAAGCCAGTCTGTTACCATTCAGAAACGTTCTCTACTGCGGTAAGTAACTATCTGACCTATGACAAAGAGTTGTATGCTTTAGTACAGAGTGTGAAGAAGTGGAAACATTATATCATGGGAAAAGAAACAGTCTGATCATCAGCCACTTCAATATTTACAATCTCAAACTAAAATATAACAAAGTAGGCATTTAAGATGGATGGGATTCTTACAACAATTTCATCTCGTAATTAAGTACAAAAAGGGAATTCATAACAAGGTAGCGGACATGTTATCAAGGCCTCATACAAATGCTTCAATCATTCTTCAAAACAATTCATTAACACATGAAAGTTATATTGAATAGTATGCAGAAGATAAAAAATTTAAGAATGTATATGCATCACTAATACATGGTAAACAGGAAGAGAACTATTATGTGCATAATCAACTCTTGTATCATCTCGGTAAACTCTGTATTCCAGAGAAAGAGAGAGTGCATGTGATCCGAGAGGCACATAGTTCATTGATTGCAGGACATTTTGGAATAAGTAAAACATTGTCTGTATTGCAGAATCACCGTTATTGGCCTTAGATGCAAGAAACTGTAGCTAAATATATAAGAGGTTGTGTTATGTGTGCAACGAGTAAGCCTAGCAATAGCAAATTAGGTTTGTACACACCTCTTCCAGTTTCTTCTCGTCCTTGGGAAAGCATTTCTATGGACTTTGTAGGAGGACTACCGATGTCTAGAAAAGGGCATGATTACCTACATGTTGTTGTGGACAGATTCAGCAAAATGTGTATCTTAATGTCATGTAACAAACAGATCACTGCTGAACAAACAACGCGTCTATTCTTTCAGAATGTTTGGGTACATTTTGGGCTACCCATTTCTATTGTATCTGATCGGGATTCCCGATTCTTGGGAAAATTCTAGTCAACTTTGTGGGAGCTTATGGATACTAAACTTAAGAAAAGTACAGCTTTTCATCCACAGACTGATGGGAAAACGGAGGTAGTAAACAGAACAGTGGTTCAGTTGCTCAGAGGATATTGTAGTAAACACCCTAAACTTTGGGATGAGCAGTTGCAGTATATACAGCATGCTTACAATCATGCAGTTCATTCTTCCACGAAAATATCTCCTTTTGAAACTTGTTTTGGTTATCTGCCAAAAACACCGATGGACTTCTCTTTTGGCAAAGATGCAGTGGATGGACATCATGATGCAGATAAAGCTCTAAGGTTCATTCAGAGAATCCAAGTAGTGCAGTAGGCAGTTCAGGAACAATTGGAGAAGAGCCAGACAAAGTACAAAGACAGGCATGACAAGCATCAAGTTGATCATCAATTTCAAGTTGGTGACAGAGTTTGGTTGCATATCGCCAAAGAAAGAATGAAAGGTGAAGGTAAAAAGCTTAAGCCTATCAGGTATGGTCCTTTTTAGATCTTGGAAAAGATCGGTACTAATGCTTTTCGCTTGAATTTACCTCCATACATGCAAATTTATTCAGTTATCAATGTTGCGAATCTTAAACTGTATGAGCCTCTTATGATCATGGATGAGGAAACTAACATACAAATTCCTTCAGTTGATGATATGGCACCTGAATACATGAAAGAGTTGCAGGATGATGTTATTCTTGGCAGGAATGTAAGGGCGTCACGAAGGGGGAGTACTGAGTACCTTCGAGTGGGGCTTAAAGGCATGCATCCTAGCAAAGCAAGATGGATGGAGATTGGAAAAGTGAGGGAGCTGTACTCTCACTTACTTGTAGAATGATTCAAGCTTTTGGTGGTCCAAAAGCTCTCCAATGGAGAGAAATGATCCGATGGATTATTCATCTTCAAAATTACACTGATCCAATATGGTACAATAGTTATTAATCTATGGTTCAAAGACCATAACATATGTTTTTAACTCATATGCTAAACATAGTGCGAAACTAGCCTTATGAGCCGCGCAGTTATCGCATGGTGCGCATTTATCACATGGTGCGCAGTTGTGCATGAGCCGCGCGGTTATGTATGGGCCGCGCAGTCTGCGCACCGTTGAGTGGAACATCGAATGGTTTGTGAAAAGCCCGCGCGGTCACATTTGCTGTGACATGCATATCGCGGTCACTGCGACATAGATATCGTTGCTGCGACTTTGTGAAGTTAGTGGTGACATCAAACGGTTACGTTACATAAGGCATAGCCCAGTTGTCAGCATATGTGCGTGGCGGTCTTTGCAACGTGCTGTGAATCAACATATGTGTGTGGAGTTGGTTGCAACGTTTCGGGGATATGGAACGTCGTGGTAACGTAACGTTTGGGCAGCAATTTGGCGGGATTTCATTGGTTCAGTTTTAGCATATGGTTGTAACGATAATAAAGAAGAGAACAGCTATGATGAAAGGGGGAGGCGAATCCGTTACTTATCCTCCCACTGAACGCTTAAATGGAGGATCTGCCCACCGAAGAGGGGGGGATTCAGATCGTTTAGAGGACAACGCATCGTTTCTCTGTTATGAGAAGCTTGGAGAGTTTTTGCTGTGAAGTGTCCAGATGCTGTTACTATGGAAGTCGACATTCTCTGTTATACTTTAGCTTTCTTTGTCTTTCGAAGGCTAAATGTAATTTCCAGAAGAGAGGTCTTAAAGACTTTGTACAGCTTTCTGTTTACAGTTGCTGAAGTTGATTCTAGAACCATTTTGTACCATTTTAAAGAGATTAATTGGATCGGTACCCATTGGAGAGGGACCCAGAGACGTAGCCCAGTGAAGGGGGTGAACTCCATTATCAACTTTTGTTTGTGACTCTCTGATTCCGTGTTTCTTTTATATCTGTTTATCAGTTTACTTTCCATTTGTGTCCTAAGCATTTAATTTCTGTTAATGTTGTTCCATTAATTAACTTGTTGAACGCATTCTTTTTAAAACAAAACTTTTAATGCACTCAAGTTGAGATCCGACGGATCACATATAGGCCAAAAAGGCCATGGAATAAAATTGATGGTCCTAATGGACCTGGATCAAGCTTGATGTAGTCATGATGCCTAAATTGAATAAGCACTCTTTAAACAACTCACCCATTTGTGAGGCACTGCCATTCCTTGTGTTGTTGTTTGTCCGACATTGGTTATAGTGAGTATTCCCTTTCCATATCCAAAGTGTCATGATGTTAAGTAGGAAGTCATCGTTTTCCTTAGCCTAGTCAATTTCATCTATCACCCTTCACTAGCAAATTGGCTACAACTATGAAGTGAGTATAGTCCTGAAAGTCTAATTTGAGTAATAATAAATAAAGCCTTATATATGTATTGGTTGATGTACCGCCAGTGAAATGATTGCTACCTGTTGTGATTGTTGCTTGAATGAGTTGTAGAGTATGCCTTAACCTTTTA
Organism: Pseudotsuga menziesii; assembly: GCA_001517045.1. Lineage (NCBI taxonomy): Eukaryota > Viridiplantae > Streptophyta > Pinopsida > Pinales > Pinaceae > Pseudotsuga > Pseudotsuga menziesii. Next base: position 43,337 of record LPNX011229660.1, read on the forward strand.
ACACTTGCAGCAAATGGATGATAGTCTGAGTTATTATTAGTGTCTAATCATTTATAGATGGTTATATTGTTTATTGGATACGGTTGATGATCAGATAGAGACCTGTGAGGGGTATGAGTATACACCTTAGATGGATTTGAACTCTCTGCGTCTAATGAGACAGTTTATTTCTAGTTCTGAGCACTTGCAGATATGATCAGGCTCATTCTGCCTCTCTGATGCAGTTTTTCTTCACAGGTTGATATGTCTGAGCAAGGAAATGTTTTAGTTGGATCTCCTAGGGCGTTGTATGGGCATAGCAGGTGCAGCCACTTGCTTGTACCATAGTACCCCCATCCCAGAGAGACTGGTGGGCTCAATTTGACAACACAACAACATTCGGAGGCTGTTTTGGCAGGTTCATGTTTCTTGAAGCAGATTAAAAAATGATTAAATGGCTATTGAAGAAATCGATTTGGGCTACTGAGGTAAGGAAATGACATGGGATGAGTCATAATGATGAGAGTAGTGTCCCCCACACCTTCTCCAATAGTTGCAGCACCTGATTGGGCCCACACCTATTTTTGGACATTTTATATTATTTTTTGGAGCTTTTGGGAGGCTCACGATTTCCTCAAGGAGGCACAAAGTCAAAGAATTAAAATATTATTTTATTTTATTGTGCCATGGGGACACCCAGAGGGAGTTAGTCAACACTCCTTGGCCCCACCATGTGCATCATTTATTTCTTGTTGAGTGGGGTACCCTTTTTATGGGTGATTTAGTCCACTTTGGTACTTTATGGTTATATTGATCCATGTATTGTATGCTGAGCTCATCTCAGCCATTGATTAGAACATTTTATCTTTTAATCTTAGCCACTCGCTTTTAAATTGGTTAGAATTTGATTATGATTGTGGTTCTCTCATTTCTATTTAAAGGAGAGAGCTTCTCATTTGTAATGGGTCTTTGGCTCTTGGATCTGAATAATAGAAAGATTTTTTTGTGGATATTTTTGGGATCTGCTTTGCATCTGATGTTCTCAAATGGTGATTAGATAGTTTTATGCTTCCTAGCATTGTAGAAATTCTTGTGAGATCTATATTTTTCTGCTATCATTGTTTTGCCTACAGGAGGGCGTTTTGGCTGGAGCGTTTTTGCAGGGGGACCTCAACTCGCTTGGTTATCTTCGTTTTGGATCAGGGGGTTTTCATTAGTTTCATTGTGATCTATGATTACTTCGTTTTACTTTCTTGTAGCATTTGGTTTCTTTATCTCGTATTGGAAAATCTGATATTGTTGGTGTTTGTTCATGCAGGATAGGGGGCGCATTGGTGGCTTGTGGCTCACATCCTTCATAGAAATCATTGGGATCTTCTAGAATTGATCGGGATAGCAAAGATCATCACTGTTAAAGATTTATACAAGCGTTTCCAAGTAAGATCTAACAGGTAAGCCTCTTCTCTTCAGATCTTATTCCATTGTACCTTGCTTTACTTCAATTTTTCTGAAAACTCCTAAAATACTAAAAACCCTAAAAAAAACTAAATCTGGGAATCGTCCGATATTTGGCCAAACCATTTCTGGGTTTCATATATCGGGCCTCCCCTTCACCAAATATACTGCAACGCTGGTCAAACTTCTGCTAGTTTGACCTAGATCTGATTTTTAGTAAGAAAACTACATAAACCCCCACCGAAAATTTGACCTGCTAGGGTTTTGAATTTTTTTGAATTCTGACTTCATAGATAGATAGATCGGGTCCCACACAGTCCAAATCACCCTCAACATTGTTCGGATTCTTGGCAGTTTGACCTAGATCTGAGTTTTTGACTGAAATAGCCCTAGCGCCCTCACTGAAAATTGAACTTTTCCGGAATTGACTTTTTCTGAAATATGACAAGATATGCTGATAGATCAGGGCTTGAGCATTCCAGAACACCCCCAACGTTGAGCTAGTTCCTTCCAAGTTGCCCTAGATCTGAAAAACTGGTTTTCACCCCGCTACCCCCCTCATCAGATTTTGACTTTTCCAGATCTGATCTTTACTGAAATTTTCTAATTTGGGTTTGTAGATCAGGCTACCCTGATCTCATTTCCCCTTCAATGTTGAGTTGAAAGGCTCCTGGTGACCCTAGAACTGCAGATCTGCTTCTCCAAGCCCTAGCGCTAGCCCTCCATTGAGCTAGTTTTCTTGTACCCTAAATTTTCTGGGCCATTCCTTTTTGGGTCCATAGATCAGGGTATATCCCAAGTGGGTTCACTGAAACATTGTGTTGATGCTGACTCCATTGCCCAATGCATTAAAGGCACTGATCTTTATCTCTAGCACTATCCTTGACTTGAGCTTACTCCCATTCTCTTACCAACATTTATTGATAACTCAAGTTACCTATCTTTCACTGAGTCTGTTTCGTTGGTACTAGACAGTACCAACTCTGTCTTTGCTCGCCCTGTCACAGTTACGTTTCCCAAGATAGTGGTCATCCCATCAGTTGCTAGTACCTAAACCCTAGAGCTAGGGTTTCCATTCACCTTGCACCTTACGTACCTTGAAGCCCCATTTGATCTGCTCTGGTGTCTAGGTCTGATCTCTCCTATCGAGAGCATATCTGGGTCTCCCTTGTTGTTGTCTTGGACTAGGATAACATAAAGTGAAGACTTCCTTGATTGGCGTGACAACCATCCATTTGGAAGTCTAGGCAGTCGTGGTTCCACCCCTTAGTTGCTTGCCCCTCTACCATCCATCCTGGATCCACCTCACATAGGCAACCACAAGGTTGGTGATAACACTACTGTTGTTGCTGCATGGTCATTCTCATCACCCAAAAGCTCATCCTCCAAGCGCTATAAAGCTAAGGCTCCATCCTCCAAGTTATACTCCTCTGGATTGTTGTCCCAAGTGACATATGATCTATCACTTTTGGCCCGCTCACAGTGATGAGTCAACAACCTCAAGTTGTAATGTACATAAACCAAGCTTTCTGCCCGATTTTCATTTAATCGGTTTCTTTTCATTGAGTGGATGAAGCTATAGGTGCCCCAACACCTTTCTACAGAGGAAATGTTTACCACTTGTGAAAGCGCTTTGGTTTCCAATTTATGCAATCGTGGGCATGATGAGCCATACATGTTCCACCATTCAATAGGAGGCGCCCTATCTCGATCTTTTTTGGCATGCAAAGTAGAAAACAGACTAATATCACTGATCATTTGCTTATTCACTACGCAATAAGGCACATTCCTCTTCATTAGGGACCAACTTGTCTATAGTAGCCATATACTCAACCTGTACCTCTGGATCTGTGTGGGTCTTTCTCCTAAGCCCACCCCCAGGTGCTGGTTTGGCCAACCAAGATGGAGAATAATATTTTGGTGTTAATACATATGCTAAGGCATGCAGTGGAACATTGAGATGTTCCCTCTTTTTGACCACATGTGTGTGAATATGGTCATACAGGATGGGATCCTTCGATTCAACAATATCTTTAATATGGCCCAACATGCTATCCATCTACTCATACACCTCCCCAATTACAAGCTTATCGGTATTTGTAAACCGAATCATGTGATAAATGGGCTTTGTGAACTGCAAACCAAACTTGACACTTGCCCAAAATTAACCTAAAAATCAAGAATTGTTTTCCACATCCTAAAAATCAAGCCTGTCAGATGTGGATGTAGCCCTATCTTTCAAGACTTGCCATGATTCACTTGATACCATCCTAGCCAATGCCTTTCTTACCTTCAAAAGGCACCTGAAGGTGAGGTAATAGCTAGCAAATCTAGTCTGTGTTATCTTTAATAGCTCTAACTTTGAGTAAGTGCGGAAAATGCCATGGGCATTGCTATGGTTGGTAATAAATCTTATGATGTACTTGCCCTTTTTGTACAATTCACCAATCCATTTGTATTCATTTTCCTTCAACTTAATAACGTCATGCATCAAAAGGTTCAATGTGTGAACCAAACACCCAGACCAAAATATGTTAGGGTATTTATCTTCAATGATTGCTCCCGCTGCCTTACAATTATCAGCATTATCTGTTATGACTTGAATGACATTGTATGGACCAATAGATTCAATGTTTTTGAGTAGGAGTTCTGTAATGTTCATGTCGGTCTTGAATTTATCTAAGCAGTCATGTGTCGTGTTGTCACCCGAAACTAGCACGCGAGTGCTGAAAGCCCAAACCACAGGAGTGCCGGCCCGGCGATTATATGAAAGGGTTTTTGTAAATTTATTGATTTTATATATTTTTAGCATATAATTTTGATAAAAAAAAAGTGTTTTGAAATGTGAAATTAGTTAGAATTTTTTTAACCGTGGTTGTATAGTTGATAAATTTTGTTAAATTAGTTAAAAAAAAAATTCTTAATGGTTGTATGTTGATCAATTCTTTTAACATAGAGTTGAAAGGTTTTTTTTTTAATAAAAATTGTGTTGTGAATATCACATACCGGTTAGAAATTGTTATCTAATGTTGTATGGTTTGTAAATTTGTTTATTAAAAGGTTTAGGTTTTTGAAGAAACTTTTAAATGTATAATGATGTAAAAAATAATTAATATAAAGAAATATTATATAAATATATTGTTGAAAATTTAAATATATTAAATTTGATAAACATAAATACAATTATTAAATTATTAAATAGATTCATTTTAAATTATACATTATTATATAAATTGTAACATTCATCCATGAATGTTGGTTTAATATAATATTTTATAATATTTTTAAAATAAAATATTATAACATTAAAAATACTTAAGTGGAACATTCATACTTTTCTTTATTATTTGTAATTAATGAATTTGTATTTCTGAGTCATTGCATTAAAATAATTAGGTGTAGGCATTATTTAGTGATGTAATATTAACAAATTAAATAAGAAACAAGTAACTTTGATAGATTCAAAGATCCAAATGGTAAAAATGTTTAATTTGTGTAAAAATTCTTAAGTGTGTGATATAGAGAAAGACTTTTAGTTTGTATTGATGTATCAAAAGGTTGAGCTCATCAAAACAATCTTCAATATATACCATTACCCAAAGGGACCTTAATGCTCATGAACAACATCGTGTGGAAGATGTATTAAGTCATAAACAAATGATTCAATCCTTGATCTCATTAATGGTACTAGAAATAAGACCTATCGATTCTCGAGTCATCTTCGTAAGGAGAGTCATCCTTGTAAGGATAGTTGGTACAAGGAAATAAAATATTTTTTGGGAATGGGAGATGTATTATAAGATAAATATGAAGGCTACTACTAGATCCAAGATAACTTTTGCAATAGAAATATGTATATACCAAAGAATGAATACCTTCAAACATTGACCTGTTATCTTAATCTCATCAAGCACCTGATTTTCTCATACAAGTATCGAAAGAGTTTTCTTTTGGCCTCATTTGAAAAGAAAACTCTTCATACCATAAATGAGATCAAGTACCATTAATAAGATCAAGGAAATAACACTTGGAGATAGAACTTGTTGTGATGGCACTAAAGTTATTGAGGCATCACCTTATAGAGAGAATCTTTAAACGAAGAGCTCATCATAACAATCTTAAATATACCTTTACTCAAAGGGACCTTAAAGCTCGTGAACAATGTTGGAGTCAGTTGTTTAGTGAATATGATTTTGCAATTTCCCATGTAAAATGAAAGAATAATCATGTGACCTAGATGCATTAAGCCGTAAAAAAAAGATTAAATTCTTGATCTCATCATTGGTACTAGAAATAAGGTATCAATTCTCAAGTCATCTTCATAAGGGTATTTGGTACACAGATCTACATATACCAGAGAATGAATACCTCCAAACATTTACGTGTTGGTAGAAGCTCATCAAGCACCTTATTTTTCTCATCCAGAAGTAACACAGATGTATACAAGTTTAAAACGAATTTTCTTTTGACTTAGTTTGAAAAGAAACATCTTCATATAATAAATGAGATCAAGTATCATTAAGAGAAAACTCTTCACACCAAAATCATATTCACTAACTCCTCCAACATTGTTCTAAGGTCCTTCCGGGTAAAGGGATATTAAAGATTGTTATGATGAGCTCTTTACTTAAAGGTTTTCTATAAGGTGATGCCTCAGTAATTGTTTCCAAATCATGACTGAGATAGTCTCTTCCATGATTCTTAAGTTTATGGAATGCAAAAGCTATAACCCCCTCTTCTTGCATTAATGTTTCACCTCGTCTAAAAGTTTATCTTCATATCAAACACAAGTATTTGGGTACAAGTAAAAATATTTAACCCTTCCATGCATCAATACGAATTAAGAAGTCTTTTTGCATATCACACTTAAGGACTTTTTTACCATTTAGATCTTTGATAGATTAAAGATTATTATTTTCTTATCTAATTTGTTAATATTACATCATTAAACACCTTCATCTAATTATTCTAATGCAATGATTAAAAAATATAATTCAATGATTACATTTTTTTTAATAACAACAATTAATGCTTGAATCTATTCAATAATATATAATTTAAAATAAACCTATTCAATAATTTAATAATTGTATTTATATTTACCAAATTATATATATATAAATTTACAACTATAAATTTATATAATATTACTTTTTATAATATTTTTTATATTAATTATTTTTTAAACCATTATATATTTAAAAGCTTCTCTCAATAAAATGCCATACAATTAAAACAAAACAAAACAAAATATAAAATTTTAGTATTTAAATACACTGTAATGATAAAAAAACCTAACTATCCATTTAAGAAATTTACATTTAAATATTTAATAAAAATTTTAATATTTCAAAACACAAATTTTATAAAAAAAATTGATATTTTAAAACATAACTTTTATAACTTTTATTAAAACCTTTCAACTCTATATTATATAATAGTACGACCACTAGAAAAAATTCTAACTAATTTAACAAAATTTATGAACTATACAAAGATTTATAACTAATTTAATATTTCAAAACACTATTTTTATCAAAATTTTCAAAAACCCTTTCATATAATCTTTGGAAATGACAAAGGCCTAGACTTTCTGATCAAGAACAAGGTATCACAACTAAAATAAGTAAATTTCACCTAAATCACATAAAACGTAGAGTACATCTTGCTGTCAAACCAATTTCCCATTTATTACCAAACGCTTTCGATCACCAGAGTCATGGAGGCGATAGCATGATACCTTTAACACTGGGAGTGTGAGTGGGAGGTAAGCTACCTACCCGACGATTTGCATGGGGCCCACCCAACGCCGTTTAGTGATAGCTTACTCCGTTACCTTTCCTTGAGACCGAGAACAACCGAATTTTGCTTCTTCTCCTTTGTTTTTTAGGACTCTCCAGAATGCAAAGAGAAGCCATCACTGGTTTCGAGTTGCGCTGAGAATGGAATGGGCAATTGGGTTTGGTACTGTGATCGAAGCGTTAGCTCTAAGTAGGTGATTGAGCAGAACATACTTCAGCTTTTTCGATAACATGGTGAACTTCTTTTGATAAAAACACTGTATGCAATGACATAATATTATTGTAATAAAAAAAGGCGGCACATAAACATCTCAGCACTTCATGGATTGTTTTGTTGGATAAAAAATCCAATAATGATTATCCCAAAAAATTACTAACTCTTGATCTTTATATGTATAAGGAGCATTTAAATTGCTTTATTTTTTGACATTATAATAATTTTTCAGTGGTAAAGTTTTGTTGTTTTTATTTTACTAAAAATCAAGGTATTATAAATTAGGTATTTGAATTTTCTTAAGAAAAAATTGAAAAAATACAATTTCTAATACCTTGGTTTCCAGTAAAATAAAAATAACAAATCTTTATCTCTGAAAAAATTATTACTATGTCCAAAAATAAAGCAATTTAAATGCCTCTTATACATATTAAGATCAAGAGTTAGCAAGGAGCTTTGGCTAGTTTTTTCCCATAAGATCTCTAATAGTTTTGGGGGATTTAATCATTATTGGATTTTTTATCCAACAAATCAATCTATGCACTGTTGAGATGTTTATGTGCCGCTTTTTTTTTAACAATAACATTATGTCATTGCATATAGTTTTCTTATTCAAATAAGTTCATGTTATCGACAAAGCTGAAGTATGTGCTGCTCTAATAAATTTGGGGATATCATTATTGGATTTTTTATCAAACAAATCAATCCATGCACTGCTGAGATGTTTATGTGCTGTCTTTTTTTAACAATAACATTATGTCATTGCATACAGTTTTCTTATCAAAAGTTCACCATGTTATCGACAAAGCTGAAGTATGTTATGCTCAATCGCTTGCTTAGCGCTAACGCTCCGATCACAGTACCAAACCCAATTTCCCATCCCATTCCCAGCGCAGCTCAAAACCAGTGATGGCTCCTCTCTACAATCTGGAGACTCCTCCACAGTTTTAACACGGGAATTAGTGGTTTTCTCACAACATCTCCTTAATGGGATTCTAGATCGGTGGCACACTTCCAAGCAACGATCTCAGCTCTCTCCAAGTTGGATTTCCTTATTTGTCTCATCAGTGGTTCTCTTCATGTTAACTTCACCCACAGATAATCTTGGCGTCTTGTTTCCTTTTCACACAACGAACAACTGGGCACCTAAGTGTAATAGTAGTTTGTTTTAGAATTGATCTTTCATAAAAAGGGAGGAGAAGAAGCAAAATCTAGTCGTTCTCTGTCTCAAGGAAAGAAGGGTAACGGAGTAAGCTATCACTAGACGATGTTGGGTGGGACCCAGTGCAAATCATTGGGTAGATAGCTTACTCCGTGTGAGTGCATCAAAGTGAGGTTGTTTTGATTTACGGTTCAAGGGATACTCCACATCTACAACCATGAACTCTATGCATGCTTGTTGCTTCTGTTAGCTAATTGTAGCTAAATCCACTCTGGAAAAATATCAGCAAATTGTAGCTACCAAACTGTTCAATAGTCAATTTCAAACTGTAAAATATCATTGCTTTGGCTAAATTCAAATTTGAGGCCATTCCCGCTTAGTGCGTGAGTTCAAATTTCAATTCTTAAGCTTGAATTAATGTATGGATGAACTCACATGCCATGGATGCCATTCCCGCTCAGTGCGTGAGTTCAAATTTCAATTCTTATGCTTGAATTAATGTATGGATGAACTCACATGCCATGGATGCCATGGATGTTGGAATGCGATAGGACCTCCGCGGGAGCATTTGACGGAAAGAGGTAGGTCGCTAATAAAGCAAGCGGTAGTCAGAACTAATGGACAGCTCACCAGAGGGAGTTGTCTCACGGAGGATGATCGGTGAAAAGAACTCCGGACGAAATCATAGAATAGTTAGACTACTCCTTCTGATTATGCTTAGGAATGAAATCTATTTGTTTGTATATTAGATAATTTTACTTTCATTCTTTTCATTTACTGTAAATAATCATCTCTCTATTTGTATAATGAATACCATAAAGAAATAAAAAATATTGCTAGTTATTTTTTTAATTTCTTTTAAGTACTTCTTATTATTTTCTTGTTAGATTTCTTTTACATGTAGTTATTGCATGTACATTTTCTTTTATTTATTTCTCTTGCTGGTTATTTTGTTAGACATAGTTTCTCACTTTTAGCATTTTACTTTTGTCATAATATTAAAAAAATAATCATAATAAATTATAAAAACAAGAAATACAAAAAAGTCAAATAGCCATAAAAGTCAAAAGAACTATATAAAAGTGGCTGCCTTCGTATCTCACACGCTTTGCCAGATTCGTTAAAAAGGTTAAAGTCGTGATGGTCATTTTGGGGCTTTAAACCTAGGGTACCATTCCCACATAGCCTCACGGGAAGTCGAGTTTGTTGGTCTTGAAACATCCCTTTTTCGTGATCAACACCTCGATGGATTCTAACAAGTTAACTGAAGGAAAAGAGATTGGGTGGTTACTGAGTTAACTAAAGATTCTAAAGCCAGTTTCCCCAAAACCACCAGGTAACAAAGAGGAACCCTTTGAAGATGCTTGACTGCAAAATTTTGCAGAGGAGGAAGAACATTCTAACAAGAGAGACCCAACTTTAGTTGATCCGGTAAAGCAAGGAATTCCTCGCAGTAATATATGGGCTTCAGAATCTGAAAAAGCAGAGTTCAAGAAGAAATCTAGTAAGGAACAGGGTTACATCTCAAAATCTTTACTCAAGCCTCTGTATGAGCCTTTCAGTCTTTACTGCCTACAGGTATAGTTGGGGCAGCTTATTTTAATAAAATATTGACAAAATGTATCATCTGATTCACAAACATCAACTTTTCTGAGTTTTGGGTGACTCTACAACAATTGTGGAATGGGCAGCTGGAAAAGCTTGTCTACAGGTATCTATATTGGAGCAGTGGTGTGCAAGGATTAAACTGTTACAGGCCTCATTTACAGTTCTGAATTTTAAACATATCTATCGTCAAGTGAATACTGTGGCTGATCATCTTTCAAAGAGAACAGTGGGCTCTCCAGAAGGTCTCCTCTATTTTGGAGAATTTCAAGGCTTCAATTTGAGTTCTAATTGTCCCTTTACTGCATATTTAGGAGAGCTGTGGTTTTTGTTTCTGCATATATATCCAAAATTTTGATGGAGAACTGTAACTTATATTTCAGATTGTCAGCTTGATCAGGTAGTTGTTTCATTCTGTGTTTGAGACAGGTTTACTTGAATTGGTGAGGAGGAAGGGTTGTTTTATTTTGTATTCCAAATATATAGCATGTAACTTGTGGGGAAGATCACAGTTTTCTATGATATTTTCATGTACAAGGATATTATAACTTTGATTCCTAATGAATATCAAGTTATCGGTTTTTTTTCTTTTGTATCTTTTGAAAAAACATATACAGCATACTATACTCTTTCTAAATAATATAAATCTGTGTTCTCGTAAAAACTACACACATAACTTACTTCAGTTTTTATGCCCAAAGCAAGTGATAAGGCTGCACAAATCATCAAAATGACGAGTGTCGTGTCTTGAAACGCTTCCCACACAAATACCTACAAAAGGATAGAAGTTCGGATATATAAATAACTACAATGTCAAATTCAGAAAGGATCATAAATACATCTGTAGAACAAATGTACACTTTGGGCTATTGAAGAACGCAAAAGAAAACATTACAAAAAAATTGCGTGCAGCCTTTTGGGGATATGAGTTCTCTCCATACTTCTTCCTTCGACATTCAATTTCTTGTGAATCTTCCTTGATGCCCTTCTCAATATCAGTACTTAATAGATTGGCTACTCCATTTACCTGTTAGCACTTCAGGTTTTCACTGCAATAACTACCTCAGCAGGAACTTAAAGCATAGAATCATCATAATTGAGATGTGCAAACAAAATCAAAATCTCATCTCTTTCTCAACTTACCCCTCCCATCTGCTTTAGAACAACATTATTTTGGTCTCTAACCAATTTTGCAAGCTCTATTGGTCCAATCACAAATCCTTCTGGGAGAGCTTCTAATAATGGGAATTGTTCACGAGTTTCAAATAATTAGTCAACGTGATTTAAAAAAAAAATGGAAAGACATTCAAGAAAATTTAATATGCACATGAGATTAAAAGACTACAAAAAAATAATTATGACGTTTTCTTCAACAGGGCAATTTGTATTGTAATTACAAAATTACAGATAAAGCATGAAATATGTTAAGATATTGACAACAAAAATTCTGAGTGAATGACATCAAACAAGACACACAATCTTTAAAGGCAATATTGTTCATTCCAAATTTGTCCTGGATCCTTATATTGTGATATAATCAGAAGAGAAGTCTATAAAAGACTCTGCACAACCAAAAATACAACCACGAGTGCCAATAATCTTAAAGAAGACCCAAAGGCCCTTACCATCAAAGCAAAGAAATACGCTTTTTCATTCCAAATGTGTGCTGAACCATATATTTCGATATAATCGGAAGAAACGGTTTATATAAAACTATAGCGTAGCAATTAATACTGCCGTTGTGGGACACAGCAACCGTTGGATCAACAATGGGATCAAATCCGACGGTTGCTGTGCCCCACAGCCGCAGCATTAATTGCTGCGCTGCAGGGTGCTTATTGCTCTAGGAGACAGCAGAGAGAGCAATAAGCACCCGCAGCGTAGCAATTAATGCTGCGGTTGTGGGGCACAACAACCCTTGGATCTGTGCTTCTGTGCTTATTGCTCTCCGTCTATTTGAGTATAGCAAAAAATAGAACCATGAGTGTCAGTAGTCTAAAATTAGGACCCAAAATCCCATAACATTAAAGCAAAGGAATATGATATGCCGCATCTGCAGTATATTTCAAAAGGCGCCACAGGGATCTAAAAAATTTACTGAAGTTTTATTCCACGATTTAAAATACAAAATTAAAATTAAAAATTAGGCCATCATTATATTGAATGTTATATGCAAGCTCAACAGTGGGCTACAGCCTTTTGACAACACTAGTCCGTTTAGTCGATTGAAAAACACTTAATACATGTGGGATGTACGGATTTATAACCATGCCCTATTACCAAATTCGGGGCATTCATCCGAAACAATGCATAGACACATCAAGAAAAAATCAGTCGTTTTAGCCAGAAAGACTATAATCTATAATTATCCTGATTCTTCATTAATCACTCACCAATTTCATCTGTTCCACATATAAAATCTGTTGTTTAGTTAAGGTATGCAATTGAAGGATTAAACTGTTTTAAAACCAACAAAAGGAAAATTTCTCACACCGTTTTTCTTGCTGCCACTATTAATATTTTCCTTGAAGACATTGACAGTCTGCAAGAATGAAAAGAAAGGATTTAAAAATGTTGTATGCTTAAGAGCCGTTTGTCTTCATAGAAATAAACAACAAAAGTCACAATTAAAAAAGACTTACCCGTAAAGCGGTAGTACTGATTCTGATTTGTTCTAAGATCTTTTGTCTTTCTTCTGCCCTTTTTAGATCTAAAGTATACCTAAACCTGCGACAGCAATTTAGAGCCCACGTTGCTCTCTGCATATGTGAATGATGAAGCATGCATTAGAATCATATGGACTACAAACCAAAGAAAGTCTAAACCATCAACAAGTTACTGCCAAAATATTTAATTCCTATAATTCTCGCTAGTAACCATCAAAAACACATTATGCAATGGCTGTTAAGTAAAACATTATTATATTTTTTCATAATTTAAATTTTATTTATATCTATAAAGTAGGTTACATAAACTTATAAGATAGGGTGATAACATCCCAATGGGTTAACTCAACTGGTTGTGGTCAATGTTGCTAAGCATTTGGCTAGTTCCATGTCAGCATGCGTTCAATATGAATCCCCTGTGTTAGGCACATTAATCAATACCGACCAATTATCTAAGGATTCCATCCATAGATGTACGGAAACATCCCTTGGGTTTCCCTATGAGTTTTTCCTTGGAAAAGCAAAAGACAAGATCAAGATGATATTAAACATAATATATAGCTGCCACTAAGCAATGTCGTATGACAAGTCACAAATCAGCAATAACTCATTTCTCAAACACACTGGATATATCCTCTTTGGCTTGTCAAGTCTACAGTCCAAATTTTAGACCTTAGCAGTAGTACTCTCACTGAAATTTGTTTCATTCAAATGTTTTAGTTATAAATATTGTTGACTTGTGAATAAGTTAATATATGTGTTTTTTCATTTCTAATTGAACATAATAAAAAATCTTCTTCAATGCGCACTTGTCTAAACGAGAGTTGCAGAGAGTGTCTACTTAACTCACTCACCAAATCACTACCAAGCAAACAAAAGGAGAACCCCAATGGATTGGAGCTAAGCAAAGCAATCACGAGGAGAACCCCAATGGATTGGAGCTAAGCAAAGCAATCACAAGGAGAACCCCAATGGATTGGAGCTAAGCAAATGGAAGGGAGGGCTATTGAGTTAGTTCGGCACAAAGCTAGTAGCTCCCATAAAAATGGAATAGGAAGAAAAGGGATTGGCAAAAAATGGGGAATCAAGAGTAAACATGATAACAAAGAAACATAAGGCTTAGCCACTAATACCTAAAAGTAAAACAAAGCTTAAAGATATGCATCGATGTTAATCATTGATGTAAGCATCTTCCTTCAAGCTAGGAACCCGATCAAATAATTTTGTAGCTTTTTTTCGGACTTAAGGAAGCCAATCCAATAAACCAACCCTAGAGTTATCCAAGGAAAAAGTTTTAAAAAAATCCTTCAAAGTGAAAAGAAATTCAATCAAAGAATTCCACACAAGGCTAATTTTATATTTGAATTGACTCAGGCCATTTTGAGTGTGGGGAGGATAGAAGTTCAAAATAATATAGTTTTCCTCTACAGCATACTTACAAATTAGTTAGCCACAGTATTCGTATATTCTTATAATTGGGCCAAGGTTTCTGGCTGGCCAGTCTAGTACCAACCATTCAATTAAACACAAGAGAAACCTCATATATGATCTTTGTGATTTGAAAGGCAAAGTGTAATCAGTAAACTAAAGAAAAAAAATACCATCCAACGACATTTTGCCTAAATGTAAGTAGGTGTTGACTATTTGTGGAGCAACAAATGTAAATCTACCTTTAAGTAGTTTTGCTACAAGAATTCCGGGCATAGAAAGGCTAAAGTTATATAATGCTGGAAAGTTTTGAAGGCTTGACAGTACCTTATGTCTCATGTTTTGTTCTTGGCAGATGGATGTAGTTCCCTGAATAGAGACAACACGGTTTAAGTAATTATAAAAAAAATGAGGAAAAAAGGCATGTGAAGGATTATTTCAATAGTCAACCCCTGCAACCATTTAGCTCCAGATTCATTTTTTTTTCCATCAACCTTGTCGATTAAGTAGGCATTAAAGACAAAAAAGTGAATTTGGCTACTGTTATCACACAAAATGTAGCTACCCACTGAAAGTATCATATATGAGACAGTAGAGGTAAGGTAGCTAACCAATGACACCACAAGGGCCTTGTCCACTACGGATGAAGGGTAGTTGTCACACCGGACGGGCTCTTGTCACTTTAGGTAAATCCAGAGAATGATTAAGGAGGAGACCCTACTAGCCTATGAGGGATATTGAACCTACTCAAAACACTCTGAGGGGTTTGCAATGAGTACAAGAGGTGAATAATGAGTAAGTAAATCTAGCTAGGGAATGGATGTGGTAGGTGAGGTTAAATTCAAGTCGGGGAGACTTAAGATAATGAAAATTTCCCAACTTGATAAGGACTATACCACAAAGAGTTTGAGAATGTAGATCTAAATAAATATGATCTAAATAATGAAAACCCTAATGAGATCCACCTAGTGTTTATGCAATAATGTACCAAGTGGACCCAAGAGAGTAGATTGGGACAAGAAATGACTAGATCTAAAGGATTGAAGGATAGATATATGAAATTAAAGTGGGTTCAAACATACCCAACTAATAGATTTGAAGATTTGACCACACACCCAAGGAGGGCGTCCCACCTAGATTAGACTAGTGCTAGATCCCAGGGAAAATGGAGTTGTATTTCAACGAAAGTTGAGATCTAGGGTTTAATTAATTATCGCTAAGTGGGTTTTGATGGCTGTCATCATAGAAGCACTCAATCTATCATATCTACAAAACTAGGGTATGAAAGAAGAGGGTTTTATGGTGATAATTGGATTAAGAACCCAAAAAATAAAATGGATGCAAACATACTTGGAAATACTTGCTACTAACCTTGCATGACAATGATCTTGCCTCTTCGATCAATTACGAGCATTTTCTCTGCCTCTCCAAGTGAAATCGCTATCCCTCCAAGATGTCAAGTGCTCCCTTCTTCTGCAAAAGAGATCTACAATGCAAGAATCGATTTGCAAAAAAGAGAGATGAAATGACGAATAAAGTGAATCAATGAACATCAAGATGGCCACAAGACACAATAAATATACTCCCTGACTCAATGGTGATTTGGGAGAATGCTATGGATCTTAGTCACAACAACACCCCCAACCAAATCGCTTCCTTCCCTAAGAGGACACACCCTGCAAAAATTGTTAAAAAAGAATAGATCCACAAGAAATCTAGAGAGAATAAAACTTTCCAATCTTCATATAGGACATTTGACAAAGCTTCCAAGAGATTTTGCAAAAAATATTATATTATTCCAAGAGCTTAAGAGCCAAAAGTCCCCAATTTACAATGAGACAGCATCTCAATATATAGATCTCTCCAATACATAAAACCTAGATCCAAAAAGATCAAGGGCCAAGACCAAACACTATAATCAATGGCTAAGATTAGCTGAATAGATAATACTTGGATCCACTCACTAATGGAGGGGGGTGCACTCACTAAACATGCCCAAGGATGGGTGCACCACATAAAAAGTATGTAAGACATAACATAGCACATGGTGGGGATAAGAAGTTATACAAATTCTTCACTAGCATGGCCCCATGGCACAATAACAAGATATAATGATCAATCAAAATATGGAGTGATAAAAAACACCAGGAATTCCCCCTCAAAATACATCAATGTGCCCTCTAAGTGGAGAATGCTAGGAAGTGTGGACCCAATTAAGGGTGAAGCCGATTTCCGATGGTGAAGGTGACCCCAACATTGTAACAAGGACTAATTCCATGCCATTTCCTTACCTCAATTGCCTAAATCAATTTATTTATTAGCCATTTTCATCATTAAAATGTTGCCTCGAGAACATTAAACAGTTCATATCTCCCTGGTGATTGAAACTAGACACCCACTGACTACAAAAATGGTCCTAAAACCATAGCAATATGGTATAAACTACTTCCTAAACCTTATGTTTCCATTCGGCGCCCTAGGAGAACTCACCATCAACTGAAAAGCATTTTATTTTGTTTTCCTAGAGCCAAACTGTTGCAAAATGATTAAATGACCCATATCTCATCTACAAGTGCCCGAAACTAAAAACCTCATGCATCAATGACCTCAGAATGTCCAAATCCACTAGGAATGAGTACCCATACACCATATGCCCATAAAAATTGTACCTCAGAGGCCCCTTCCATGTCAGAATAACAATAATAATAATAAAGCCTGTAAATGTTGATAATCATGAAAATAACACAAGCCATTATAATAAACCACCATATGAAGCATGAATATGTATAATGGACATTGATAGACCATAAATAATAATCATCCACAATCATCGTTCAAAACCCATCTCGGACCCTGCTACTGACTTGGTCAAACTGGGTTGACCAAGTAAAAATAATCAAATGATGACCCAAATGCTAAACCTTGATACTGCAAAGTATGAAATGGATATGCATGCTCAATTATATATGTTAACAGTAAGACTCAAGTACAATTAGCTTTTTTTGGCAATTATAAACACATAATATATATAAATAATACATCTAAATCAAAGTAATCAGTTGTTCTAAACAAGAACCTCCAATGTATACTCATTTATCGGTTTGCCCATTTTACTAGTCAAGGGTGAAGTTAAATGAAACAAGGTAAGATCAACATGGATGACTTGACACTTGACATTGTAATCATCTAGGCTGAAGGAAAAGGGGATTCACACAACACATAAGCTGGACTATATGAACAATAGGCAATGGCAGTGTCTCACAAATGGGTGGAATAATGAGAAGGTTCCACTAGACTCTCGACAAGCAACCTTTTTAAGGATTTAATTTGTACAACAAAAAATACTAGTTAACCTCCAAATACAGGTGCCCTAGAAAGCCTTCTAGGCTTTCATAAAATGACAAAGACATAACCCTGTGGGGGCAAACGAGCCATACATTATATAATGAATGAGTGCTCATCCTTTGGCCATCGAATTTTTAAAACATTTATTTCATTTAACTTGTCATCCTCCAAGAGTAGGTGCCTTGAATATCCTTGCGGACCTCTGATAATGACTCGGTATGACCTCCATTTCCCGCCACCATCAATAGGTGTGATCGACTGACCACCCTATTTTCCTTTGGGGGAAAACGACCTCACATCATACAAAGAATGAGTGCTTGTCTCTTGGAAACTAGATAACTTTATACTTTATTTGCAATAGTGTCTAAAGACACATTTGTTTTGTTGGTTGAGCATCCATTTAGAATAAGCATTTAAGTTCTTATGCCTTAGTTTCTAAAGACACTTTTGGCAAGACTACTTGTGTTTAAGACCTAAAGGAACACCATATGTGTGACAAGAATCACACAAACCAACTCTGAGACACAATTTAAACATGGAGACCTATTCCAACATAGAGGTGAAAGTGGGAGAAATCCTAGATGTCACTGGTCAAGTTACAAGTCAGGGTTAAACAATAAGAAGGGAAAAACAACATATGGATGGAGACATTGAAAATGGTGCCAAGGCTAGCAAGTTGTGTCCTCTAAGGGAAATGACCAAATCCATACTACAAGTAGGACATTATAAATGAGTATACAAGGGAATCTATCAGAAATAACAATGAGATCACTTATACTTTAGATTCCAGTA
This sequence comes from Pseudotsuga menziesii, assembly GCA_001517045.1. Classification (NCBI taxonomy): domain Eukaryota; kingdom Viridiplantae; phylum Streptophyta; class Pinopsida; order Pinales; family Pinaceae; genus Pseudotsuga; species Pseudotsuga menziesii. The sequence continues at coordinate 61,784 of LPNX011229660.1, forward strand.
AGATCAATAAAACATCACCAATATACAACCACTATCAACTGAGTCTCACTACTAAAATAGACAACAGAGAAAAATCAAAATCCATATGTACAAATCAAGATGAACTTGATGAAGTTGTTGAGTTGTGTTACCCTTAAGAAGGGGAAGGTATTAAATATTACAATACAAGAGGAGAAGAGTTTGAAGGATGTAATGAAGAGGAATGCAACCTATTGCAAGAGGAGTCCCAAAATGTTGTAGTAGTAGGAGCAGTCCACAATAGAGAGGAAGTTGCAACAGAGCTGGAGATGTTTGGAAGCCCCATATGTGATGACAAAATTTTCTTTTAGAGAACACACCCAACCAACAACAACTAAACGAATGTCTAGAGAATCCCATGAATGATGAAAAGAGAGAAGATGGAGATCATCTCCTTATTGGAGAAGAAATGCAGATGATTGAGAGAGAGAGAGTAGAGACATGTTCATTTGTGGTACAGAGGAGGACAATGCATAAAATGCAATAAAGAAGAACCTTGCAAAAAATGAGTTGTCTTGTGAACATTACACTGAGTGAGGAAATGAAGGCCACCTCACAAAAGATAAATCGGAAAACATGCATAAATGGTAAAATGCAAAGAAGGAGATAGTACTTATGGGAAGTGTGCTCGTGAGACTTGAAACAAATTGCCCTATCCTTGAAATTGGTTGGTGTCCAGAGGGATAGGTATTCCTTGAATTAAGAGGTTAATCCTATTTTCTCTAAACAAGCTTTACTATGGCAACCCCATCATACCTATGGAAGGTGGCTGGAAACATAGCTAAGACTGTGTCGTCACTAGTTCCCAAAAGGTATCCAGGGCCAGTACCTTTTAGTCATTAGCCAACTAAAGGATGAGAAAAGATAAAATAAAATAAAAGAAAAATACGAAAGAGCTTCAAAGAAAAATATCTAAAGTAACAAAGTGGAAATGAAAGAAAGATCTATGCAAATAAGAAATAAAGGGGATCTTGCTAGAGTGAAAGTTTTATAATCATTTAGCACATCATCCATATGTGAGACACCGTGCTTCCCTATTGTTTGTTTGAATAACAAATGTCACAAAGGTCCCTACTTCCCCCTCTTCTCTAAGGGTAACTTAAGTATTCAATAACCAATATATCATTTGACTAGCCTTTGACTTTTTGACCATCCACTCCACTCAAGAGAAGGATGATATATGCAATGCTTTATGATGGTTATCTAGATATTGATATCTGTATAAGACATTCACTGCATGCTTCATGTTTTGTTATACTCTTGTCCTATGAGGAGACTATGCAAGGATTCAATAGAGGTTTCTTGGGTAAAGTAAAATTTGTAACATTATTTATCTTTCAATATTGATCATTATAAGTAATATTTCATCCTCATTTAGGCTTTGGATGAGTCTTTGCACCTTTGGACTTAATTACAGAGTTTTGACCAAGAGTTGACTTTTTGACTTTGTCAACAGTGATGGACAACAATATGTATGCTTCATAATCCACATTTCATCATTTTACAGACATTATAGGCCAATTGGACCCCTCCAAGTATTATTTTCAACCTATTTTGGATTATTGGCTTTTATTATGGAATTATCCTAAGTTTTAATAAAAAATCCTAAGGTTGAATATTAATTATTTGGAGCAGCCATCGATTGAAGAATCCAAATTGGTTATAGTCATGTATTTGGTTTTTAATTCATATCGTATCATCAAGGATCCATCTTGAGACACTTTAGAGGTGATATGAGTATTAATTCTCTTACTTGGGGATTAATTAAAATAATTAATAGGTTTTCTTAAGTCGGGATTTAAAAAATCCAGCGGGAATTAATCAAATGAAGAAATGCATGCACTTTGGAAAAAGTGATAACTTGGGTCCTCATGAATTTTTGTTTTAAGCAATACCCAAGTCTCAAAATCTTCATTTGGCATAGTATGTTGGTTCAACATGCATCCTCCTCCATGGGGGGTGCAATTCTTCTCCTAGGGGCAAATTTATGAATTGAGGCTAATGAGAAATAAAGCAAAGGATGTAATACCTTGAAAAGAGATGTAAGGGGGACCCCCCTGTATCCTAGGAAAATAACTTGACATTAAGTTGTAACTTATGGACTCTATGAGGGAATTAGCACCCCTCAAATTTTCATCCATTTTTTGCACAAAAGAAATGTTGAGATTTATCCCAGCCATTGATTTGGTTGAGGAATGATTTATTCTCATCCCTTGATCCTTTTGGATTAGGGTTGAAATATTTCCTCTTTCTCTATAAGAGCAAACTAATTTTATTATATAATAGAGAATTTTCTAGCAATAAAACAAAGTAGTATTTTCCAACAATTTGTTATGGCTTCTTGGTGACTTGTAGCACTTGGTTTTGTGATTTTAGTTCTAGCCTTCTCTTGTGGTTTGTCTTTGTGATGTATTTCTTCATGGTGGAGGTAAAATATTTCGAATTTAGTTGAAGTAGAATTTGGATTGTGGTTTTTCACTTCTGTGTTTTGTTAGAGAGTAACAATTTTACGGTGAATAGATCTAATTCTTTATTGTAGATTTTTCTTCTTTAACTTTTCAAATCTAACTTGTTTAGGTGGGGCAAATTGGTGGTCTTGTACTGTGTCAAAACTTATTGATTATTGATTTTTCTCTCTTGGAAGGTTGGCAACAGTTTATCGAGGCACACTTCACTTGTGGAGGACTTCTAAATAGTATAACAACCTTTGAGAATTTGGTAAACCATCCATCAAGAGTGTGCATGAAGAGGGGAGAGTTGATTCCATCACCAAGGGACCTAGGCACTAGAACCAAGTTTTATTTCTCAGTAGTTTCTCACCTCTCCTAAAAATAAGAAACTTTGCTTAATTTTGTTTGTTTTCCAAGCATCTTAGAACTACATTTGCATTCTACATTTAGGCATCTAGTTCACAAAATATATGCATTAGAAAATTAATTAAAAGACTTAGTATGGACCCTAGGAAAATCTCCTAGCATAATTTAGTGGTTGCATTTGCATGTAGGTGAAATTTTGTGGTTGTTAGATGCATTTTATTACTACTATAATCAACATTATCATTCAACCATGCAAAAACCAACACGCAAAAACAGAATGTCGAGTCTAATTTACAAGAACCCAAGACACATCTATGTCACCCAATTTCACACTAAAACTTAAGTAAGTGTTGGATAGTCAGACCTCAATATTTCAACCATATAAGTGACATTAAATCTTAGACTTATGTACATTTATATCGGTGTCCCTGTTACTGCCAAAGTTGTACTTAGTTGGACTTTTAAGTGACCCGCCGAAGTTATAATAAGTTAATTTTTCATCATCAAGGTTCAAAAGTCCATGCAGACCATTATTAGCCCCTTTGTCAATTTTTGCATGTTCATACCCCTTCGAGGGAATTGTAATAAGTGACGTAGCATGATGAATTTATGTAAGAGGTTTCGCCTACTTAGACTTATACATCAATCCAATTAGTTTAAAGTGCTTTTTCCTTGTTAATTATTTGTCGGTTTTCAACGACTTGTAATTTCCATTTTTTCACTCAAACCTCCAAAGCTAGAGTAATTGTCTTGGTGGTTAGGCCTTAAGAGGTTATTGAATTCTAGGTGTCAATGTATATTATAATGCTAGTCACTATTTTTGAGTCATATGAACATGTACTAAGCCCCCCCAGGGTTTTTTGAATTTTCCACTAATAAAAAAATTTCCTATAAAACAAACAATTTTTTAATGTTTTTAATGTTAAAATAAAAAAAGTCATAAAAGTGGTGTTAGAAGGTGGAATCTTCCATGGGGCTGCTCATTTCCTAACCTAGAGCACCCACTATACCCCTAAACCCACTTTGAGAGTCATATTAGTGGTTATTTATCACTTGATTTGATTTCTCTTGAAAATGGCCAAAAAAGACATAATAATGTCAAAATCATCATTCCTAAATCAAAGGAAACATGTTGGAGACATGACTAGAGTGGTGGGAATTAATTAGCAATCAAACATTGGTTTGTCTAGAGATCAAACATGGTTGATTGGAATCAAATCCAAGGAGGTCAAATTCACTCCACAAGAAGAGGGGTGCATCTCTTTGATGGGGGCACATTACTTGAGGTGGTAGCCACATGTTTCTTATCGGAGATCCCTATGTGAGATGGTTCCTACCTCATGAGAGGTGGTTCCCATCTCTTCACTTAAACTCCAACCAAATCCCTTTATTATCTCATGTAACTTGTTGTTCTCTCCAAGTAGCCAATCCCCCCTCTCTCATATTTGCTATAAAAGTGAGGCACTTCTCCCTCATTTGGAGGAGAAGGCGGAACCTCTACTTGTCTATTCTATAATCTATTGAATTTTTTGTTTGAATAAAAGGATTTGGAGGCAAGACTAGTGTGGCCTTCCATGTGTGTGGATTATTGATGTCTAATAAGCTTATAAGGAAACTTGTATATTTTACATGCTCGCATATTGATCACATGGTTAAATATATGGCCTTTGAAAGGGAAAATTTTCCTAGTAGGGTAAGGTAGTAGATTGATTCATCTATTATTTTACTATTAGTTACAATAGATATGTTGGATGGACATGTGATTTTTGCTTAAATACATGTTGATTGAACCTCTTTTATAATTAACGCCGGTTCTATTAACCCTCTTGTGCAAGTGTTGTGAAGTATTGCAGGTTGTCTAGTTTGGAGAATAGGTTGAGTGTGTTAGCATCTTCCTTTGTTCAAGCAAATTCTGGAAAGAGTGTAGTCCTCCTAGTTCCACTATGAAAAACTCCATTCACCCAAATTCTTACACAACGTTGGTTCCTTCTTTTACAAAAATATCAATTCTCTTTTGTTATTGGTTACTACTTACAAGTGCAATTTTCAGATCTATTGTTTAAAGTAAAATCACAAGTAGATTGTAATTTGTATTTGTGTATGCTAGATCATAGTTCAGTTTATAAATACATCATCAATTGAAGTTAGATTTAGTACAAAGTTCCTCATTTATAAGTCATTTTATTGTTAGATCTAAAATGATTAAATGAAAGGTTATTTCTTTGGTTTTAGAAGTTAGATTCAACAAGATTAAAGTGCCTTTCATTTGCTTCCCCAAAGGGGCAAACAAAGATCCCAAGGGACTTTCTTTTTTAGATCATTTTCTTGGTTAATTTGTGCAAGTTTCAACATAGTTTAACTTGGAATTTTTTAGAATTTTTGTAGTTTTGTCCGAAGATACTTTCAAAGAATATTTGGGAATCTTTTGTAACTATTAGCTCACTGATTTTTTCATTTTCTCGCTAGGTAAGCAGAGGTGTTGACGAAATTCAACGGATTTGGACCATCCAAAACCTCATGATCTTCTCACCTTATTTCTAGAACCAGTCTAAACATTGTAAGCATGTTGGATCCTCTTTATAAAGGACCAAAGGAATTCCTAAAAAATTTTGTAATAAAATCATAATAAAGAGAAGTGAGTGGGTTACACAGCGCCCACAACCTATCTCCCTGGGGGGTCTGTGTTGCCTCTTGGTGGTGTGCATGTTTACTTTTTTACTTTGTTTTCTCTTTGATACTAATATATAGAGTAGTTTACTTTTGATATATTATATTAACTTATTTATCTTTTCAATCTTTTATCATTTGCAAAAGTAATGAACCCAACTATGCTTTGCTAAAGTATACTCTTATTCATAGTTTTAAAAATCAGAATCGCACTCAGAATTGGTCAAGGGTCAACTCTGAATCAGAATCAAAATTGGTAATGAATCAGTCATAAATTGACCGATTTGAATTTAATGAATTGGTTTGCTAAAAAATACATAAAATATTTAAATTTTAAAGAAAAACAACATATTCAAGATTATAATCCATGATTCCAAGGCACTGAAGACAAAATATCGAAAATTTTATCATGTATATACCATATAAGAGTAAATATATCAAAATGACACAAAGTGTACTTTAGTCTGTGTAATACATATCTAGGATACTAGAACTAGAACAAAATACATAATCCATGAGGCTTGTATAGTAAAGGCAATATGGCCTGTAGAGTCCAAAAAACAACATACTACATAGTAAACTACATAATAGTGACTACTACTGACTACATAGTCAACTGTCACAGTCATACATCATTAATGATCATCATCAAACTCAACACCACTACTAGAACTAGAGCTATAACTAGAAGAAAAACTAGAAGGACTAGCAAAGGCATCATGATCTAGCTCAATCTCGAGATCCTTAAGATCAAATTCATTTGTTACTAAAGTAGTAGTACTGGATGAATGCCGACGTCATCGACGATTACAAGTACGAGGTCCTGGTCGATTAGTGCCTGTCATGCCTGCTATCTTAGGATCTGCACCTGTATGAAATGATGGCATCGACAATAGAGGATCTGCATCCAATGGAACCTGTAGCTCAACATCTAGGTGAACACCAAACTTTGGCACTTGGGTCTATTACTGCCTTTCACACACTTGGGCGGAGGATGTGGCAGAAATCTTCAAGTCACTCAGTGTGTCCTTGGGGGAAAGTCTTGAGTCAAGGTTGTCACCTTGTTCTTGACTCCTTTGTTTAGGCCTACTCCTAATGAAGCCAAGGGGGGTAGACCCTATTAGTTGCTAAGGTTGTTAAGGATTAGTGTGATGATGATTTAGGTGTTTTAGGAGTTTTGATAAAAATAAGCAATTGAACAAGATATTGCAACATAAATATTTAAAACGCAACAACATATAGATTAACACATGATATGTAACGCACACAGAAACAAATGACTGTATAATGTAAAACCAGTACCAATGGAGTCCAAAAATAAAAGAGTGTTGTTGTATTGCCGAAAGAAATTGTGTTGCAAGTGCTCTTGGTCAATTTTATATTAATATGGAGACGAGTGAATTAACTTAGGGGGAAGGGAACTCCAAATATACCCGAAGGTATGGGAAGTATGTCCAAAATCCTTATTTGATGGGGCTCCTTGCAAGGAATATGTGGGATGGTTGGAGTCTTTGAGACGTGTTCAACACTACACCAACAAAGGTGTATCCTAACGGTGTCTCGAGGTCACTACCCAGTTGTTCCCGCTTCCTTTGTGGATTTTTCCATTGCAACGGACCAAATTGAGGCATTGGATTTTTGCTTGGGGAGGTTAATTGAGATGTGAAAACTAATTAATTTAGTCACCCACGTTGGTTTTTATTCAACCAAATGTTTGGTCGAACCGCAGGGGTGCAGAGCATACACAACGAATCCTAAGTAAATTTTAAGGATTGTATGACTTGTTTGTTTGTTAAAAAGGGAAAAAATGACCTCCAAGAGTCTCTTTTGATTCAAGTGAGCCTCAATCGAGAAAGCAAGGAGGGGTAATTTTTATTATGTTAAAGTGAAATAAACTGAATAAGCAAGAAAGAAAGACACGTTATCTAATAAAAACTACCATGCATCTCTTTCCCCATTCGGGTATCTTGGGAAGTTGTGGGGTAACTATTAGTATTAATTTGATTTAACAAGATATGGAATGATATAACATTTATCAAAGTATACTATCCTGCAAAAAATAAATAAACTAAAGAAAAACATAAAAATGCAAAAAAAGAAAAAAATTACGCGGATCCCCTCTAGGGGGATGGGGAGTGGGATCGAAAGAGCCTACTTGAGATATCTTTTATTTATCGTGGTTACAATATTAGAAGAAGTGCTCTTTGTTCCTTGTTATCAGGGATCCAAAGGCTTACAAAAAGCGAAAAATAGAAACCTGAAAGTAGGGGGAAGCCCTAGGAAGCTCTAGATAGCAAAAAAGTGTATTTTCGGGTAAAGTTTCATTCTCCTTTTTTATTGGCCTACTGAAAACCAGCAAGCAAATGTCAGTAAAAATTGCCCAAAAACACTTTGGAAGTGTCTTTGGACAACACACAAAAACTTGTAAAAAAATTCAAGTTAAACTAGAAAAAAGATGCAAAAATTAACCAAGGACAGCAAGCTTTCCCTGGGATCTTGGCTTGATTTTTGGGAAACCAATAATATTTATCACTTTATTGCAAGATATTTCATTGGACTTTAAAGAAAAAACTATTTTATGCAAGCTAGAGATTTCTCCTACAATGTCTTTGCAAAAAATAAAATTTCTTAGATCTACTTTGAATGAGATGAAAACTTAAGCACTTGCTAGATATGAGCTATTAAATCTTGAAAAAACTAGATATAAACAAATATTTGTATTTTAATGCATATATATAAGTAAACAAGATACAAAACTGAAGGTAATATTGATTTTAAATAAGAGAAAGGAGAGAAAAAGAGTGTGTTGTTGCGGAGGGTTTGCTTGGAAACTTCGTAGTGACATGTCGAGGGGCTATGTCTTTCGTTTTTGTTTGAAGTGGGGTGGAGTCAAACTAGATCCACACCTCTTCAATGCTAGGAATCCTAAAACTCAACCAAACACTTGAAATACCCATGAGATCTTGAAACATATACAAAAAGAAGTTAATAACACATGTCGATAAACTTATTAACAAGCAATATTTGGCCTCTAATCATACATGATAACATAAAAACTAAAGTAAACTTACTTTCAATTTCTATTACTAATGATTCGGAGAAATCCTTATAGGCAAGATCTATACCAAGAATATTGCAATAAAATAGGACAAATACACGGTTCTACCTCAATAAAACATGACAATCTTAGCCCACACAAAGTAGCACACCACCAATAGTCTCCAAAACTTCTTTTTATTATCAGAAAAATAGCAAAAGCGTGAAAAATAAAATAGCTTGCACTCTATTATCAATACCCAACTAGTTTGTGAGAGAGGCAGAGGCTTTATTTATAGCCAGAGCAGGCCCCTGAGGTGCCCCACCAACACTACAGATAAACCCAGAGTGTATCTAAGTTGAACTGAGTCAGAATGAGTTGAAGTGAAAATGAACTAAAGAGTTGAATAACACCTCTCTCACTTAACTCACCCAAATCTCCATTAATTGCCAACACATCAACCACCAACAACCACCAACAACCACCAACCACCCACTCCACATTAGCGTCCTCTTCTTCCACACACGTGAATTGTTCCTACCAACATCATGCGCTTCCCATATGAAATCATATGATAAACCATTAAATTATATCCAAAGTTTAAAATTTAGCACATGAAGGGGGTCCACCCTCCATACAACCGCAAGCTTCTTTTGGAGCTAGGGTTCTCCCCTCATGTTGACGTCACCACTTATTAAAACCATGTGCTACCACTAAAATTTACCCAAAGTTTAAATGTTTTCATGTTTTTAATAAGTCGCTAACCATATGGGATCCCTTTTCCATATCATTCCACCCATTAAACAAATCAATTTTTACTTTGAGTTTTTACTTTTTCGACTTGCCCTTTAGTGCCAATTTGTTGCACCTTTAGCATTAAAATGCTGATTTTATACTCTGTTAGCTGAATAATGCTCCACAAGGTGTTTCGACCACCCTAAACATAGGAAAAGTGGCCTTTGGCATAAAAAGGATGCTCTGAGTGTGAAAATGAGCATCCCCATGCCAAAAATGAACTTTGAACCTGAATTTTATTACATTTTGAAATTTTTTAGTTAAACCATTAAAAATAGCCTAATTTGCGGGAAAAAAAATATTTTCTCAAAAACATACAAACTCCAGGGGGGCCTAGCACATTCCCATACGCATCAATTTGAATGCATAGCATGTTCAAAAACACTGACACGAAGGCTCTAATAGCCTCCTAAGGCCTAACCACCAAGACGACTTCCCCAACTTTGGAGGTGTGAGTGAGAAACTCCGAAATTAATAGTCATTTGTTCAACAACCAATAATAACCAAGGGAAATTATTACTGGTTAGCTTGATGCTTAACTCTGGGAAGTCGAGCCTTTTATGAAAATTTATCATGGTAGAACATTTTTTACAATTTCCAAGGGGGTATGAACATGTGTTCCAAAAATTTCGAAAAGGCTACCAGAAAAAGCCTGGCGGACTTCTGAACACTGAAGAATGAACAAGTATACGTGTTCCACTTTGCTAGCTCGCTTGAAAAAACTACTAGGTACAACTTATGTGGTAACAGGGTCTCCACTACCCAATCTGAGGTTGGAACTGTATCATCCAACACAATGAGATCCATATCAGGTCTTTTGCTCATCAATTGGTTGTGCCTGAGTGGAAGGTTGTACTGCACGAAGACTAGATCATTTAACTATTTCTGCTCTAAACAATTTCTCTTGTTTATGTGAATCCACTTAAACAAAGACCAATTGTGCTCACACCCAGAAGAGATGCAAGTTTGACTCGAGACCCGAATTGCAAACTTTTGCAATTGTTTAGTATGGTTACCAAATGCCTTCCACCATTGTGTTGCAAATGTGAAGAGTCAAGGTAGTTAATTCAAAAAATTAGATTGTGAAATTGGATAAGGATTGCAATATTTAAAATTTAAAATTTAAAGTTTAAAAACAATATATAATAAAAAATGGAAATGTTTACCTAGTTGCTCCTCATCTCTTGCAATCTTAGCCACATTTTTTCCAAAGGTACTTATGGCGGCACTGAAAGAGATGCTCTGTCGATGTATCTCCAATTGGTTTACCTCATTCGGGACCATGCACTCAAGGAAAGAATAAAATCCAATTGCTATCTCCCCACTTGGATCTTCATCATTATGATCTCTATAATGATACCTTGGGTTCAGAAAATATCCAGCTGAATGTATAGGGATATGGAGTTGATTGTTCCATATCCTATCAATGATATCCCAAAGAGGCCCATACTTGGCTACTCTATCTTTGTATGTTGCCTTTATCTGCTCCTTTCCTTGATCCATAGCTTCATAAATGTATCCCATGGCCAATTTTTCCTCATCCACCAACCGCAACACCTTAACAAGTGGCTCAGTAATTGCCACAACCTCTAATGTTTTTTTCCAAAATGAAGAGATTTTAATTCTCTTCTTGGTGTCTTTTCCATCTTTTTTATGGGCCCATTGAGATGAATCCCAATCATCAGTTGAAAACATCTTCTCCAAGTTATGTGCTTGGGAAAGGAGAGATTGCAACGCGAGGAAGTGAGTTGCAAATCTAGTAATTGTGGGCCTAACAAGATCCATGTCCTGTGTGTGTCTCCTCATCAATATCAAAACCCAACCGTGGTTGTAGATGTATTTGGTGATGCTTTTGGCATTCTCTATAGTGTCATTGATCCAATCCTGTTTACATATGTCCTCAAGCATGAGGTCTATGTAATTAATGTGCCGCACATGGAGTCCAGAATATAGTTTAAATATATGTTTTCCCTCTAACATGGAGTGAAAATGTATGCTTTTCCTCTAACATATTACCAGCAAGAACATAGTTAGAGACATTATTAATGATGATTTGCACAACGTTAGTTGCCCCCACCTCCTTAACAACCTCATCCAAAAGACGAAATAACATATTTGCATCTTTCACCTAATCATATGCATCACATGATTTAAAAAACATGGGTTCCCGTGAGCAAGAGACAAGAAATTTTATGATGGTACAACCCCCTTTTAATCGGTCCATCCATATGACATGATAGTGCATCCTTTTTTGACCCATGAATATTTGAATTCCTTCAAGTATTCATCTATGGACACTATCTCAACCTGCAAAAGAGATCCCCTCAAAGCATGCATACTAGGGCATTTGAAGGCCTTACCAACAGCTATAACAACATCCCATATAGGTTGGTAATAAGAAGAGCGTGAAACATTGAAGGGGAGATAAACATCATATCACCTTCTAACTATGTACTCAGACAAATTTATTGCGTCTTCCAGTGCTCATCTAAGGTGAGCTCAACTAGTGTTGGAGTCAATTGAGAAACATTGGCACTAACAAAGGATGTAAAATAGCTTTGAATGTTGTTATTCTCTTTTCCCTTATCTTGTGTAGTCCCAGAGGGTGGAACATATTGAAAAGGATACCAAGAGTGGTAGAAGGGATAGATGAAGAGCCTTCATTTGAACCAGAAGTATAGGTCCCACCCATCATTTTAGCAAGCCTCCTCTTCTTTCCTATTTCTTCCTCTATTTCTGTTTGCCTAGCCTTACCCTCTTCAAAAAATTTCAATTGTTCTTGCATATCAGTTATAATTTGTCCAATAACATCTAGTGGAGCTTCACATTCCTTCACTTGGCCTTTGATGGCATCCAAGTGATGTTTAACCATGAACCCACCCCCCCTAATCAACTTCTTGCAATACTTACAATACATCTCCCCCTCAACAACATATGCATGGACCCATGCACGATCTTTTGCTTTTGGGGCCATTGATGATTGCACAGGTGTCACTCCACAGTCCATTGTCTACTCACATTGTCCACTATCCAATCCATGGGATTGAAGTATCCTAGTAGGACTAGTCTACCAAAACAATGATTCAACATTTCAATACCATTGTCCTGACAGGATGAAACAACAATGAACAAGCAGTATGTTGTTAGTTGTTAATGAATCAATTTCAAATTCAGACATGAATAAAAAATCACTGTCTTTAACCCAATAGTCCACACTAGGAAGCAACATTGAAAAAACAGTTCTTGTTTTGAAGCATTAACTTGTCAATGTAAAAGGCAGATTTTAGGTCTCTATGACTTTTAGGAGGGAAAATCTCATGAGATAATAATGAAAATTTGAAGTTTTAATAAGGGCCAAATTAGCTACTTCCATAGACTCACGAAGTTTTTTGTTATCAATATTTATTATTTAGTTATTTTTAATGATAAGATACATGTTGATTTCATGACATGAATGATGACACTCTCTATGTACTAAGCATGGTAGGAAAAAAAGTGGAGAGTTGTGCACTTTTGCCTTTGATAAACCGTAATAAGCAAATTTTTATGATCAAATACATAAATATTTACAAGGAAAAACATGCATCTATTTCTAATTTTATATATACTATAATGTTTTATGTTCAAGGCTTCAAGCTAGAATTATTGTGCTACAGACTACCAAACGGTTGTGCTATAGACTTGCCACTTACCTCCAATATTTGACCATAAAAAGAGTGGAAACCGTCCACACATACCACTCTAAATATTCCACACACAGGTGACAAGATACGACTCACTCCCACGCTATTGAATCAAGTTTGCATAGTCCATTGATAGGTAATACCAATGTTCTAGTTCAAACTTCAAACTGCAAACTTGTTACTTCAAGCGCCCGCTAGCTCTCCAGAGTACCAAGTTACAACAAATGAACATTATAAGGTTTACAGTGGGGGTCAGGGGTAGTCACTATAGAGTTCACAACTCATAGGTGCGGTTGGGTGGGTTAGGCTAGGAACCATAGTTCAAAAAAAATAAAAAAAATTACCTTTGCACGATCCACATCTAAACTGTTCGATTTAAGTCATGACTCGGCCAAAAAATAAAAATAAAAAAATTTACCTTTGCACGATCCACATCTAAACTATTCGATTTAAGTCATGACTCGGCCAAGAAGACCAGTTTGGTATAGAATTGGTCATTGAACTGATTTGTTTCCCAGTTTGATTCGGCTTGCCAGTAAATCGGTGAATCGACCGATTCTAATTCCAGTTCCACTGATTTTTTAAACCATGCTCTTATTGCCAGTGAAAGGGCTTTCTTGATTACATGGTTTACAATCAGAAAAGAGATTCGTAGTTTTAGCAATTACAAAACATTTCCTTTTTCAAGATTTTTTCTTAGTTATTGTAACAAATTTGACTCAAAATATCTGTATTCTTTGGACCACAGTAGCTTGTCTAATTTGTGGTCATATTCAGAAAGGGACTAAAGTGACTAGTATTAATAGTACAATCCACTTAAAATTGATCTTAAAGAACTCGAGAGAAAGCATTGAACAATACTAGGGAGTCAATAGGCTACTCCAATCAAATTATGTCTCGTCTCATTGGACACCTAGTATAGTTACCCTGAGCTCAGTTTGAAGAGATAAGTTCTTTGTGGGCCAAAATGTGGGCCAAACCAAGAACGAACCCGCTCCTAACCATCATTTAATAATAATAAAATTTACCAAGAGCACTGCAACCATTTTACTTCCAACATCTTGTGATTTACTTCTGGCATTGATCTTATTTTCACTCTCTTTTTGCTTCAAGTATTTACTTTCATGTTAATGATGATGATATATGTTACATGTTGTTAACTATATTTTCATATTGCTCTGATGTGTAATGAATAAACTCCTAAAAGAGTTTTTATTTTACAAAGATTAACAACCTTAGTTTTTCTTTTATTAGGGACCATCTCCCTTGGCTTCACTAGGATTCGGCCTTAGCGGAGGAGTCAAGATCAAGTGACAGTACTTGACTCGTGACTTTCCCCCAAGGACGCACCCAATGGCTTGAATATTTTTTCCACATTACACAAGGTGTGTATTAGGTTGCAACAGTCCCATAACCCTTCATTTCTAGACATTTAACATTAGGTGGGTAGCCTTAACTATTCAACTTAATATTAATCCATCAATGTCAACTTCTTTTAATCAACTTCCTAATTTAATCTTGTCATCTTGATAGTAGTGAGGAAGCCTAAGTATTTGGGGTTACTTTTACATTTGTCTAACTCAATACCCCTTAGTATTTCCCCCCAGGGGTTCCATTTCTTAAATTATAAATCTCCTCCAAGCACCCCTGCTTCGACCAAAATCAATCATACTAGTACCTTGGGAATGTTGGTTTTACTAGAAAGAACCTATGAGAGTTTGACTAGGGACACCTCACATGGTTAGTTTGGATCTATCTTGGTGGACCTAGGAAACCTACAGAGAGGGGACTTTGCCTATGTGACACTTTGGGTTAAAGTCACGAGGTTCCACCAGTATGGCGAATGTTAGTCTCTTCCAACACTTAGATCGTCAAATAAAGTGACAATAAGACTTTTGTGGCAAGATCACCCTTAACACATATGTGGAAGATGATTACATCACTAAATGGTGGGTTTTTTACCTTTCTTGGGCTACTAGAAGGATTATTGTTTGAACTCCCTAGACAATTTTGTTAATGTTTACACTTCGTTGGTTTTTATGATGTTGGTTATGTTACTTAGTGGAGCACTTAGCTTGTTGGAAACACATTTTCATGAATCTATCACATTTGTCTTAATCTTTTATTCTTCATGATGGAGGGCACTCTCAACCTAGATCCCACATGTACCACATTTGGGGAATTATTTGGAGCCACATGTGCTATTTGGGAGGTTCATTTCACATGTGTGAGGAACTTTGATGGATTTCAAAATATTTTGATGGCATTTGCACATGATTTTCACTTCCAACACTTGGGTTTTGGCACCTTCTTGATGAGGTTAACTACCATTGCACTCTTACTTAGGGAGAACTTGTGAAAAACGATTTTTTGTTTATTTAATATTGAAAGTGGACACCATGAACATTCATCAAGGGAGAACCTCTCATGGAATGATGTTATATTGTACTTATTGACCAATATTGTTGAATGGCACAACATCGTAGGGTGCAACCGTAATTATCTTTCCAATTCAAAGTGGTTGAGTTAACTACCAAAGAACATTCTCCTAGGATGCACTTCCCATATGGAAAATACTTAATTGGATGTGAGAGTTTGAATAGGTTTAAGGAACAAACCCCTGGGTCGCACCTCACATGAAGCCTATTTTAATATTATTTGTTGGAGAGGGCGACTTTTCTACACACTCTTCTATGGCACAACTCTCCTATGTGCTCTTACCACAATATTTGGTGGTTGAAGAAGGTTATACCTTGAAGAAACCCTCATCATTTCAGCTACACTTGGCATTATTGGAGGGCACACACACCTTCTTGACCTGAAAATTATAATATTTTAATTGGAGGTGCCTATGGAGGATATGCGTTGAATGCCTTAGACATAAGGAAGACAATTGGTACTTTGGATGTGTTGAAAAATAGCTTCGAAGGCCCTCACTCATATTTTTGGTGTGGGTGTGATGAGGACTTAAACTCCGTCCTTTGTAAATTTATGTATTAAGTAAATTATATATAAATAAAGTAATGTTTTGTACTTTTAGAATGGGTCTCACTTAAGTGATTATTTAATAATTAAAGTGAATTAATTATTAAAAGTGAGTGCAATAAATGATGGCCCTTGATTTTGTAAATTAATCTCAACCCTAGATTAGGTGGTTAAGATAAAACAAAGAGAGAGAGAGAGGACACATGAGACATGTCTTAATGAAGAGAAGTGAAGAGAGAGAAGAGATACCCTAGCAACATTGGCTTGATTCCCAAGGAGCAACAACACATTTCCCAAGGCAGTACGAAACAGTCCGTACAACATCCAGTAGCAGACCATACAATCACATGTGTGGGAACATTTCCCAAGAAATCTGTTTGTCATTAATTGCAGGTCGTACACTCCATCACGTGTGGGAACATTTATCAAGGAAAACTGTATAGCAGAAAGGTATAGGCTGTACAATACGTGTGGGGGTCATACAATTGCTATTTGGAACCGAAATCGAGTTATTTGTTTGTTGTTTTAGTTTGGTGAAATTTCGTCAATGAGAATTGAAGAAATTATTTCTTGTGTTGATGGAAAATTTACGAGTACTCTTCTTAATAAAATTTTCTTCTTCTAGGTTTTTTCCCCGAAGTTGGGGTTTTGCCCGGTATTTGGACCAAAAATATTTTTGTTTCGTATGTTTGATTTATACTTCAGTTTTTAAGATCTTGAAGTGGTGGTTTAAATTTCAAATTTAAGAGTAAATTTTTTATTAAAAACCCCATATATTCAAGTGTTTGACATAATGTGTGAATGGAATTTTTCATATTAATGTCATTATTTTCTTCATGGTATTAGAGCGGTACTGAAGTAGGGTTCATGATTGTGATTCACAGTTAAAAGAAGTTGTGTTTTCTTTCAGTTAATATATGTTGTAAGTAATTTCCAATGATGAACATACAGTATGAGGATAGATTGTATGGTGTATCCAACTACAGTCTATGGAAAGTAAGGATTACTGTCATATTAATAGAATGGAAAATATGGAATTTTGCAAACACTAAGATTACCAAACCTACATAAAAGGATGTACAAAAGGAGTTTGAAGCCCTTGAATCCAGATCCCAGAGAGTGATCCTAGATGGAGTGAGATACCATCTCATCCCACATTTAACAGAAAATAAAACAACTAAAGACATGTGGGATACATTGAACAAGTTATTTGAAGCCAAGAACGAGAACCACAAGATGACACTGAAGGACAAGCTACAAAATGTCAATATGAACATGGATTAGGGTGTTGATTCCTACTTAAATCATGTGGTACAAGTCAAGGATGAGTTAACAACTGTGGGAGAGATTGTTCCTGATTCATAATTGGTGAGGATAGCTTAAAGGGTTTCACCAAGAAGTGGGATGTCTTTGTGAAGTGCATTGTAGGTAGAGAAAGTATTCCCAATTGTTCCAGACTATGGGATGACTTTACTCGGGAGGAGATCCAATAGGGGTCTTAAGGTAGTCAGGTCAGTGAAGAAGTGGATCAGAATGTGGCACTTGCAACAAAAGATAACAAAAAGAAGAAATACATCGGTCAGGTAAGATGTTATTAGTGTGGTCAGAGGGGAAATCATGCCTCTAAGTGTCCTGAGAAGAATAAAGAGAAGACAGAGAGATATATGGCAGCATCTGCAGCAGTAGAAGACTATGCAACAAAGTTTGAGCAAAATTTTTCTCTTGTCTCTATTGATTCCAGTATAGGGAGTTATGTTTTTTAGAATGTTTGGGTTGTTGACAATGGAACAACCAGACACATGACTGGAATCTATGATATTTTTTAGATTGTCATGGAGTTGGGACCAGGACACTATGTTCAAACATATATAGATAGTCCATAGGTGGCGATACGAGGGGTTGGAACAATCAGGTTCCAACTAGACCTCGGTGAGGTCTTGGAGATTCATGGATTGCTCTTTGTTCCTGGGATGAGATTTAGCAAACTCTCGATGTCATCCTTTGAGGATGAATTTTATGGGATAATGGTGAGATTTGGTCATGTTTTCCTATATCAAAGAGATGACCCAGTTGGTGCTACCATTCAGTTAGGATATCACAGGGGCAGGATATATGTTTTGAGAGGGAACATTGTACGTCCAAGAGCAGGTGGGTGGCTATCAGAGGATGAGGTGAGAGTTGCATCTGATGTGCATGTTTCTGATGAGGAGATTTCTTCTATCCATAGTACTAGTAGGAGACTCAACCAATTTAGTGATAGTGTTAATGAGCAGGTGGATGAGGCTTAGGTCGAGTCTCTAGATTCAGAGTTCCAGTATGGTGTTAATCACATGTATCCGAGAGAGATTCCAGAGCATGAGGGAGTTGGTTCAGGACTCAGAGATGGATATGGTGTTGTGTACCTTCCTTGTTAGGAGGGAGTGTTGAAAATAACTCTGAAGGTCCTCACTCATATTTTTGGTGTGGGTGTGATAAGGACTTAGACTTTGTCCTTTGTACATTTATGTATTAAGTGAATTATATATAAATAAAGTATTGTTTTGTACTTTATAGAATGGGTCTCACTTAAGTGATTCTTTAATAATTAAAGTGAATTAATTATTAAAAGTGAGTTCATTAAATGATGGCCCTTGATTTTGTAAATGAATCTCAACCCTAGATTAGGTGGTTAATATAAGTAGTTACAAATTTTAGAGTATAAAACAAAGAGAGAGAGGACAAATGAGACACACCATTAATGAAGAGAGAGGAAGAAGCGAAGTGAAGAGAGAGAATATATACCCCAACAACATCGACACAATTCCCAATGAGCAATAACACATTTCCCAAGGAAGTCTGAAACAGTCTGTGCAGAAGCCTGTAGTAGACCATATAGTCATTTGTGTGGCCACATTTCCCAAGAAATATGGTTGTCATTAATGGCAGGTCGTACTGTCCGTACAATGAACTTTTGCAGGCACGTGTGGGTACATTTCCCGAGGAAGACCATAGAACTGAAAGTTACAGGTCGTACAACATGTGTGGGGGTCGTACAACAAGTCGTACAAATGTTATTAGGCATGAAAATTTAGGTATTTGTTTTCTATTTGAGTTTGGTGAAATTCTGTATGTGAAGGTTGAAGAAATTATTTCTTGTGTTGATGGAAAATTTATGAGTACTCTTCTTAATACAATTCTCTTCTTTTAGGGTTTTTCCTCGGAGCTGGGGTTTTGCCTGATCTTTTGACCAAAAATATTTTTGTTTCATATGTTTGATTGATACTTCAGTGTTTAAGAATATCTTAAAGTGGTGGTTTTATTTTCAAATTTATGAGTAAATTCTTTATTAAAAACCCTATATATTCAAGTGTTTGACATAATGTGTGAATGGAAGTTTTCATATTAATGTCATTATTTTCTTCAAGATGAACCTTGCATGAACTCGGAGATTGATGAATACAACACATGGCATTGCATTGATTTAGTATATCTTCTTTAATATTTTGGAGGTGTTTTTGTCTTGGAGAGCCCACATATGATTTATTATAATATTTCTTTGTATTTTTGTATTATTTTCCTTGAAGGAATTCACATATGTAGGAAAACAAATGCTTATTTATTCTTGAGGAGATGGAGCTAAAACCTATATAAAATATCGCTCTCTCCATTTGGTGTTATGTTTGATTTGGGGCTAGACCCCTTGGAGCTTAGTAAAATATTTGTTGGACATAATTGGAGGATTGATGTAGTGCATCAATGGACGAGAAGATCTTCTAAACCTTAATGTTATCCTTTCCTACTGAAATTATCTTGACATATTTGTTGAGTAATGAATTAGGTAACACCATTTGTTTTCCTATTATGTATAAAATGAATATTTTTATGAATGCATGTTTTCTCTATTGTTGGATGGATGCACATATATTCTATTCTTGATAACCATATCTCAACAAGTACTAGATATTATTTGCTCTAGTAATATCCTTAGTTGTATTTCTATAGTCTAGGACAACAAGTAGATGGATTGTTGTAGCTTGTACTTTTCATCCTAAATAGTCATTTTTCCTCATTAGGATAGTCTTACATTAATCCTTCATGTGAGAAAAAGACACTGGTCTCTTGTCCATTCATCCATTCTATTTCCTAAACATATACAATTGTTTTTCTAGAATCAACTCTTTATTTCACCTTTCGATTCATTGCCTAAAATTGTAGCAATCATATTCTAGGGAAGGCCCCCCTTGTGTCAGAAGAGAGGAAACCTAAAGTGTGAAGAGATATTGTGTGGTGACATTGGCAATCCTTCTTAGTTCCTCCAAGGTCTCACTCTATATTTAAGAATTTATCTCAATAACTAACAATTTGGGAGGTAACATTTTGGTGTCGTTGTTAGGGATAAAGTATGTTTCCTAAAGTGAGTATATTTGCTATATTAATGTGGTATGCGTATTTATTTGAAGATATACTACTCATATGGAAACTCCATGAATGGACAAAAACCTTTTTCCTTGCATACTTTTGAAGTCTTTGTTGTTTGTTGAAGTGAGAACTATCAACAATCTTGAAGAGAATTGAAGGCTTACCTTGCTCCTCCATGGTTTGGTATAAACTATGATGGTCATGTAGTTTCAGTTTTCCATGTTGCAGATTTGAAGTAAAAAGAACGACACATGAATTTGGCCTTATGGTAAGAAATTAATTAGACCATGGGAAAATTATTTTGGCTTATATTCCTTGGATCTTTCATGCATTCAAAATATCCATGTTAGTGTAATTATTATTTTTGGTGGGAGAGTGCTCCAAAATTTGATGGGTTCCTTATAAAAGATTCACAATTCATTGCATCCTACATGGATTTTGTTGTATTTTTTAATATCTTCCACGAAGATACATTGATGAAGTTCTTTACACTTTCCATGCAAGGAAAGGGTGTACAAAAATGACATAGCAATTTCAGCTCAAAGGAAATAACTTCATTTCCTTGTTTAATCAAAGCTTTTAAGGAATTCTGGGTTCACAATTACAAAAATGAGGAGCATATTGTTTGTGATGCATTCTTTTGGGATGATTTTGACAATAGATTAAAAGATAAGCATACATATTGGGTGCTTCAATTTAAAAATGACCTTTCAAATTACCACTTCACTAAAATTAATGATACAAAAGAAATAATTTTGTCCTTGGCTGAATATCTCAAAGAGAGATTTGGTGTGGTAGAACAAAAGGAACTTGAAAGTGTAACTGATGAGTGCAACCAAATTTCTATCTCGTCACATGAGCACTTTATAAATAATATTTCATATCTAAAAGATGATATTGAACATGGTATTGCAACTCTACATAAAAAGGTTTCCACTCTACTCCTTATAGAAGATTAAGCACATAAAGAAGAGCCTCTTGATTCCAATGAAGACCTAGCATATGTAGAGAAAATTGATGAAATCACTCAATCATGCATGCCATCATCTGATGAAGTCATGGGTTTGGTAAACAATACTTCTCCTCAATTTTTGAATTTAAGATGCATTTATTGAATATTTTGAGAGGGATGATGGTGCAGGTCTAGGATCAACCACACCCAACCCAACCAACACCTACAGGATCTAGTGGCTCCTACACTTAGCAGGATTACAAAATTTAGCCCTTGGCCAAATTCTGCTCTAAAATTGCCTCCCCACAATTCTGTTTCCGCAACCTCCTTTCCGCAATGCTAACTCCCAAAAAGAGTTTCCGCAACAGGCCTTCCTACAAGCGGGTTGTAGGATGTAGGATGCAGGATGTCAAATTTCCAAAGTTGCTACGCCACAACTTTTCCTCCGCAATTCTTTTTATCCGTAAGATATTTGCGGCCTTCTCCACAACCGTCTATCTACTCTTTGGTGTGGATCTCATGGATCTTTGTGAATCCGTTATCGCCCTCGCAACTTCCATTGCAGATCTCTCCTGGACCATCAGATATTTGTATACAGATTAAATTTCTGTCATTCATTCTCTGCAATAAACTGGTTAAGGCAGAAAGTCTGTGGGTTGAGACAATTTATCATAGAATTGATCAATCCAGCCTGCGATCACTAATATTCATTATCCTACTTCTTCTATGCAAGCATTTACGAACTATTCCAACTATTCAAACAACAATTTAACACTTGAATCAATGATTTCACAAAAATACACAGATGTTCAGGAAACCATCGAAGTCAGCTCTTCATGGATTCACAATTCAAAATAGTAAATGCATAGAGGCTAATAATCCTACAAACATACAACTACTCTTCCTATTAAGAAACCACATAAACACATGGCTCGGGTCTCTCCTTCAGTCTATTCAAAATAATTACAAGCGGAACCAGATGCAGGTCTGTCCGTCTCTTTGCAAACTCAGAATTCTAATGCTAAAGAGAAGAACCCCCTCTACTTCTCTAATCCTCCTATTTAAGCTAAATTGTAACCCCTTACATTGGGTGGTCCTGGAATTGAAAACAAACAACTACGAAGCATGATGAAAACGTCCTTGTCTCAAACAAACAAACTATGACTTGATCTCCACACAGGAACTCATGATACATAATCACTCCTATCGGTACTAACAGAATATGACTCATCAAAATAGCAAAAATATGCCATAACATGTGACCAACTCATCACATTGTTGGAATGCCACGATGCTCCTGCATCAAACTTGGCAAGGGTTAAAAAAATTATGAATCCCTGTTCATTAGATCAACTATAGTGAAACCCTTGGCTTCCAACTCTGCAACGCTCATCCAAGTAGAATCCTCTGCTGGTCGCTTCTTCCATTTGACAAAATACTCTAGACAGTCCTTCTTCCTTGTACTCTTTACCACTTTAGTGTCCAGAATGGCCTCAACTTCCAATGGCTGTGCCACAAGCATCTTCCCCACCCATTGTAAGTCTTCAGTAGGATCTTCACCTTCTACAAAGGTTCTAGTATCACCTGCTACATAAGGATATAGATATGCAACATTAAACATTGGTGAAATACCCACTCTAGTAGGCATGTCTAACTCATAAGCATTTTCTAAGAATTTTTTGAGAATCCTGCAAGGTCCAATCTTCTTCATCTTCAACTTGTTATACTCCCCCTTTGGAAATATGTCTCTCTTTAGATATGCTAAGACCAATTCTCCTACTTCATAGTTCTGCTCTAGCCTTGTAGCTGGTGTTACTATGCTGTAACCTTTCTTTCACTTGCTCGCGTAGTTCACTGATCCTCGTTGCAAATTCTTCTCCATCAGCACTCCTTTTCTCCAATTGACCTAAGTCACGAAGTTCACACACTCCTCTTGGATGCATTCCATACAGAATTTGAAATGGACTCATCCCTATAATCCTGTTTGGTGAATCATTATAGGAAAAATTAGCTTGAGCTAACACTCTATCCCACTGCTTAGGACTATCTCCAATCAAACTTCTCAACATGTTTCCCAGACTCCTATTAACTACCTCTATCTATCCATTAGACCGTGGGTGATACGTTGAACTAAAATTCAGTCTGGTACCCAACTTCTTCCACAAGGTCCTCCATAAATGACCTGTGAACTTCACATCTCTGTCTGATACAATGCTTCTGGGTAAACCATGTAGTTTCACAACTTCATCGAAGAACAAGTTAGAAATGTGTGTAGCATCACTAGTCTTGTAGAATGGAATGAAATGTGCCATATTAGTTAATCTATCAACAACTATGAAGATAGAATCATGTCTTCTCTGAGTTCTTGGTAAACCCAGAATGAAATCCATACTCACAAAATCCCAAGGCCTAGTTGGAATAGGCAATGGTGTATACAACCGTGTGTTCTTGTGTCACGTCCCCATGCCTTTGACCGGCGAGGAGGACGCAACTCAAGGTTTGACCACCCGGGCTAAGATCCCATGATCATGTGAATTCATAAAATAACATGCTGATATGCTGAAATAAAATGCATTGAAGTAGAAAATGCATATATGCAATTGTTTATCATACACAGCGGAAGAAACATTCATTCGTACAAGCATGTTCATCTCATAATAATTAACAAAAAGTAAGGTTGCAAAAGTAAAATAGGCAAGATCACTTATCTTATGAAAACTCCTTCCGCAACCAGCTACGTCGCTGCAACGTTCCACCCAACCACATGTCAGCGTGCTCCTTAATCTCTCAGCAGCGCTGCCACCCCCGAGCTAGGCATGATTCTCCAAGGGATAAGGGAATAACAGGCTTACACATAGCCAAGGATATACAAAACACAGCCAAGCCAACACAGTTGGGTTTATCAGGCCATCAAGGAGTTGGGAAAGGCTCAATGCTAAGCTGGTGAGCTCATTATAGAGCTAGGGACGCCTACACCAGAACTAGCCCGACTTCTAAGACATCCACACACACCCAACACAAGGAATCAGTCCCTTCTCTGCTACACAATCCCTCAGGCCCTGCATTCCCTTCTAGTGCTATTCAGGGGTTGTGGAGAAGAAAGCCATCCCTCTAGCCCTGTCTGTGTGGTTTCCAACACCAGGTTTATCAAGCAAACCAAGCCCCCATCCCTACTCCCAACACAGTCTGAAGACCAACCATTGCACTCAGGCAATAAATCCGTTGTTTACAGCGTAAGATAGGGAAGACAATTTATGAGTCATTCTTGGCCCTATCGTGGCCAAAATGACTCTCAAGCGAAATTACAACAGTCCCAAAAATGTAAGGAAGACCACGACAACACAGCCAACAACATGGGAAAATAACAGTCCCGAAATGTATCAGTGAGCACAACTCACAACAAATGTGGGGAACACAGCCCGTCCTGGGAAACGAAATCACTGAGAAAACACATAAAGACCACGCAGAGGAAGAGAGAAATACCGACTTTCAATCTGTGCGTGAGACGAGTAGCAACACAGAAGACGCGAAATCGGAAGTGCATGAATGACAACCATAATGCAGGACCCACAAATCAGTTCGTGGGGAAAGGATACAGCCACAGCATCTGTGATTCCGCAGGGAAAAGAACGACGTGGGCAAACCTGAAAATTCCTGTGCGTGAGAGAATGATGAACAGGAAAATGGTTCATGCGTGAAGATGAACAGCTCCGCTTGTGCGTGAATGAACAGACAATGGAGGGATGTGAGTTGGAGTGCGTGAGTGTTCTGCAAAGGCGCGTGGGGAAGAATGTCTGCCTACGTGAAGAGAATGCATCCTGGTCATTATTTTCCCCCAACGTGAGGTTCAATCCGTTGTTGGAGTGTGGGTGTGGGCATGGACTGACAGTCCTGCCACACTCCATTCCCAGCCATGGCTACCTCAACTAACAGCAGTAGTTATTAATGAAAGTGGTTGCAATAAAAACAAGGGAAGAAGACACATGGGTATTTTCCCTCATGGACCCAAGGTTTGACAATTCCCCCACATCCTTATCCTTGTGAAAATCATGCCCCTTTCGATTTAGTTTCCGCGACCGTAGCTGGTTGTGTTCATTTTAATTATAGATGCATATTTACATGATGATAAACTCAAAACGTATGCCGCATGCCTCGATATACCATCGGTGACAAGTTTAAATCCAAAACATAGCATAACTGATCAATGGTGGGGCCTTGGCCTTTAGCTCCACACCATGATCACTTACAATATATACATCATATACCTCTAATGCAACGGGGTCAAAACTGGGGTGTTACATCTGGCTTCTTCCTTTAGCATGCTGGCATACTCTGCATCTACTTACAAAATTTTCAACTTCATACCTCATCCTTGGCCAGAAATAGAAATGACCTAACTATCCAAAGGTCTTATCACTACCAAAGTGACCTGCCATACCTCCATTGTGTTTTTCCTGTATCAAGTTCTCTCTCATGGAACACTTTGGTATACATAGTTTATTGTTTCTAAAGAGTAACCCATCTTGTAGAGTATACTCCATCCATGGCTCTATGTCCACCTCCACTAGATTCTTACAAGCCTTGTAAGCTTCCTGGAAATCAATGTCAGTCTCATACAAATCCCCCAAATGTTCAAATCCCAAGACTTGGATCTGATTCTCTTACACAATCAACAGTCTCCTACTTAAGGCATCAACTACTATGTTTGATTGTCCACTTATGTGTTTCAATACAAAGGTAAAGCTCTGTAAGAACTCAACCCACTTGACATGTTTTGGGTTCAACTTAGGTTGTTGCGTAATGTACTGCAATCCATGGTTATCAGAATATAACACAAATTCTCAAGGCATCAAATAATGTCTCCAATGCTTCATTGCTTAAACAATAGCATGAAACTCCTTGTCATAAGATGAATACTTCTACTTTGCATCATTCAACTTCTCACTGAAATACATTATAGGCATGTCCTCCTGACTGAGTACAACTCCAATTGCTACTCCACTGGTGTCACACTTTACTTGGAAAGGGTGTTTTAATTCTGGTAACTTCAATACTGGTTGCTCTGTGATCTTCTTCTTCAAGAACTGAAAAATCCTCTCATCCTCTGCTGTCCATTGAAATGGTTGTCTATCCTTCTTAATTGTCTCGACAATAGATGCACAAATACCACTGAAATTCCTTATAAATTTCCTATAAAAACTTGCTAATCCATGGAAACTTCTTACCTCAAATATGTTCCTAGGGGAAGGCCAATCAATGATTGCTTGCACCTTTTCTAGATCCATCTTCAACCCATATCTTGAGATAACGAAACCTAAATATACTAGCTCAGGTTTCATAAATGTACACTTCTTCATATTTACCAGCAACTTTTCCTATTGCAGCCTCTCTAAAACATATCCCAGATGCTTCAGATGCTCTTCTTTTGTTTGGCTGAAAACCAAAATATCATCAAGGTAAACTATCACAAACTTACCTATGAAATCTCTCAAGACTTCATTCATCAATCTCATAAAAGTGCTTGGTGCATTGGAAAATCCAAATGGCATGACCAACCACTCATACAACCCATCATTTGTCTTAAAGGTTGTCTTCCACTCATCTCCTTCCCGGATTCTGATCTGATGATATCCACTCCTCAAGTCCAATTTTGAAAAGCACATTTCCCCACTTAGGAAATCCATCATGTCATCCATCCTTGGTAATGGAAACCTATATCTGATAGTAATATTATTAATTGCTCTGGAGTCAGTACACATTCTCCACTCACCATCCTTCTTTGGTGTTAGTACTACACATGGACTCAGACTCTTTTGGACCAATCCTTTGTCCAACAATCCTTGGACCTGTTTCCTCACTTCTTCATTCTCTTGAGGTTTCAACCTATATGCTTCCTTGTTTGGTAAACTAGCTCCTGGAATAAAATCAATTTGATGGCTTATATCCCTCCTCGGTGGTAACTCATTGGGTAAATCATCCACCACAATGTCACTAAACTCACTTAGCATCTCTTGAATCTCCTCAAGTAGATATGTCATGTTAGTCTTCATTGTCACCACTCTTGGTTTTCATACCACAACGTAGTTCAACTCTCCCTCCTCAATCTGTTGCAAATATTCTTTTCCTGACAACATCGAGACCTTGGGTGTTGACTGCCCTGCTGTACCACCTTCTTGTAAAGGGTGAAGTACATGTCTTATCCAATTCTGCTCAAAACTATGACAATTCCTCCTACCATCATGAATCACCTTCTTATAAAATTGCCATGGTCTTCCTGACAGTATATGAAAAACATACATGGGTGTAACATCACACAGAATCTTGTCCTTATATGGACCTATTTGGAAATCAACTTCACACTGCTCACTTACCAGGATTTTATGTCCTTTATGTAACCAAGATACTTTGTATGGAATAGGATGCTTGGTCCTCTTTAAACTAAGCTTTTCCACCATCTTTATGGAAACAAGATTGTCAATGCTCCCAGTGTCAATCACCATCTTACAACACTTCCCTTGGACTTTACACATGGTTCTGAATAAATAATTTCTTTGAGCAGGCTCTGCTTGCTCCTTCTCATGTTTCAATAAGACCTTGTTCATCATCAAAGCCTCTTTTGTATTTGGAAAAAATTCTGCCACCGTTGACTCTTCTTGTTGCTGCTCATTCTAAGCTACATAGGATCCTCTTTGTCTTATGTCTTCCTTCCCTGGACATTCAAATGACTTATGCCCAAACTGGTTGCATTTGTAGCACCTAAAGACAGTTTCTATGCCTCTTCCTCTACCTCTACCTCCTTGGTAAGGTCCTCTTCTGCTAGGGTCACCTCCTCTACCATACTACTCTTGCTAGTTAGAGTTACTAGACTCTCCTCTCTGTGCTCCAAATCTTCCTCTTCCAGCTGCTTGTCCTCTTCCTCTGGTCGAAGCTCAACCTCTGTTGAAGCTATGCTTCCTCGCTATCTTTTCTTCTGCCCTTAAGGCACATTGATATGCCTCCTTCATTGTTCTAGGCGATATCATGCTGATCTCTTCTTGGATATCCATCCTTAGACCATTGACATATCTAGCATCATTTTCTGCTGACTCTTCCACGTATCCTACCCTTAGGTTTACTTTGTAGAACTCTTTAGTGTACTATACAATCTTTTCCTAAGGTTATATACTTGTCTATACAGAATTAACTGGTAATATTTGGGCAAGAACTTAGCCCTCATCTTTGCTACCATCCTATCCCAGCTCTTTATCAACGACTTATTCTTCATCCTTCTTTCTTCTTTCACAATATCCCACCACAAGGATGCATGCCCTCTCAACCTTGTTACAACTAATCTGACTCTCTTGTATTCTTCAATTTCATCATACTCAAAGTACTTATCCAACTCATTGATCTAGTCAATGAGATGCTCGACAATGAGACTTCCATCATAGGTAGGAAACTCAGGTTTCGACCTTGAAGTCGCTCCTAGAATCGATCTGAAATATCTTAACTCAGGTGTTTCCTGCATAGGTGCAAATTATTCTCTTTGCTCTTCATCCTCTGGTTCACTTACATCCCCTGCTTCTAGTTCTCTTCATCTGTCTGTATCCATGGCTTCCAGACATGCTCGCAGCTCCCTCATTTCTACCATAATTTATGCGTTCACCGCTGGTCGACCTCTGTCACAACCTCTCGCTCTGCCCATGCGTGTAGCCATCCTCTTGCACTAAGTCTTTGCAATAACAGTTCTCTTTCACACTATTACAACTTACATCACCAAGCCCCTTCTCTGTACTTGGTCTTTTGGTAATGCTGGTCCTCGATCTAGAACCTCCCAAGTACTCTTCTTTTCTCTTTCAGGATTCTATGGCTATGCTTCTCTCTCACACGAGCTTCTTCTTGCTCTAATACCAAAATTGGTGCAAGTCTAGGATCAACAACAACCAACCCAACCAGGACCTCTAGGATCTGGTTGCTCCTACACTTAGCAGGATTGCCAAATTTATCCCTTGGCCAAATTCTGCTCTGGAATTTCCTCCCCACAATTTTGCTTCCGCAACAAATTTTCCACAACAGGCCTTCCCGCAAGCGGGTTGTTTGATACGGGATGCGGGATGTGGGATGTCAACTTTCCAAAGTTGCTCCCTCGCAACTTTTCTCCCACAAATTTTCGTCTGCAATTCTTTTCACCCGTCAGATATTTGCGTCCTTCTCCACGACCGTCAATCTACTCTTTGGAGTGGATCTCATGGATCTTTGTGAATCCGTTATCACCCTCGCAACTTCCATTTCAGATCTCTCCTAGACCTTTAGATCTTTGTCTGCGGACTCAATTTTTGTTGTTCATTCTCTCCAATAAACTGGTTAAGGTAGAAATTCTACGGGTTGCGCTGATTGATTAGAGGATCGATTGATCCATACTACAATCGCTAAGATTCATTATCCTACTTCTTCTTTGCATGCATTTACAAACTATTCCAACTATTCAAGCAACAATTTAACACTTGAATCAATAATTTCATAGAAATACATAGATGTTCAAGAAACCGCCGAAGTCGGCTCTTCACGGATTCACAATTCAAAACAGTAAATGCATATAGGCTAATAGTCCTGCAAACATGCAATTACTCTTCCTATTAAACAACCACATAAACACACGGCTCGGGTCTCTCCTTCAGTCTATTCAAAATACTTACAAAGCGGAACCAAATGCAGGTCTGTTTGTGTCTCTACAAACTCGAAATTCTAATGTTGAAGAGTAGAACCCCCTCTGCTTCTCTAATCTTCCTATTTAAGCTAAACTGTAACCCCCTACACTGAGTGGTCCTGCAACTGAAAACAAGCAACTACGAAGCATGATGAAAACGTCCCTGTCTCAAACAAACAAACTTTAGCTTGATCTCCATGCAGGGAGTCATGATACACAATCACTCCTACTGGTACTAACAGAATATGAATCATCAAAATAACAAAGATATGCCACAGCATGTGACCAACTCATCACATTGTTGGCATGCCACGATGCTTCTGCATAAGATGACTTTGTAGAAAATCCCTTCGAAGAAGATGACAACCAAAAGGATGAAGATATCAACACCATTTTGAAAATTGTTAGTCAATCTTGGGTTATAGATCCATGGAACTTGTATGGATATTCCATTTATGACAATGTTATCACAATTTTGTAGTTTCCCCTTGAGGTGATCCTATAATGGATGGTATAGGGGAAGTCAACCAAAGTCGCGAACCAAAAGTGCTATGACCACTATTGATAGATTAGTTATGACACTGAACATAGTGCTATTCACTTTAGGCTAAGCTAGGAACTAAGCCAAGAAGATCCTGGTTGGGGTGCTTTTGGTTCACAACTTTGGTTCCCTTCATCTCTACCATCATGTATAGGATCACCTCAATGGGAAACTACAAGATATGTGATAACATTTTTAGTGTCATTTCTGAGAAGGCAGATGCTTACCTTTCATGTCTGCGATATTTTCCCCTTTGTGTTTATCCTTGATCATATCGCATTCAGTTTTTCATTTTAAGCGACTACAATTTTAAATTTCTTAACTTACACAATCACTTTGTTTTTATCTCGCATATCTTACCTCTCCAACGACATATCTTTACCCTTTAGTGAGCAAGGTTTCGAAGTTCACCTAGTGACTCCACATAGCGACTCCACTGAGAAGCAAACCCAAACCCATCAGTATGTAATATAACTAATCCAAATCACATCTAAAATATTAACTCTTACTTCTATGATAAACAAAAATCAGAGACTAGTTGACAGGTGAGAAAATTTCTTAGTAAAAAATGGGAATTGTATTGGGATTGTAGAGAGTTAATGGGGGAAAGCAAAAGACATATATGGAGACTGAAATTTCATTTCCCTAAGAACCTGGATTTTGGGCCCTTTTAGGTTTCGAGCATCAACAAGGATAAATTCTACTACCAAGATTTCAGGTGTCCCAACCGGTGCAAACTGAGATTTGAACAGTCATTTCCAAGAAACCAAGGATATGGAAGGATTAGGTGGCATATCAGTCACTTTTAAGGAAAAATATATCATTAAACAGGTTAAAAATAGTTTTGGAACAATTTGGAAGAGTTTGAGGGTGTTTGGAAAAAAACTAAAAATTTGGCCTAAACATTGCCTGCGCAAGGGAGGCTTCACAATCATTGTACTACCATAAATAAATAAGGCTCTGTGAGTTGTGTTGGGTTGTGGGGTTATTGTATGACCTAAAACAACTTACAGAATGCAATTTTAGCTTACATATCATTCATGGCATTAGAAACAATAAAACTAGTAAATTTAACTAGCTAATGAGCATAGGTAAGCAAATAAAGAAGAAATTTGACTTTGTACTTAATCAGCTCTACAAATAAATATTATCAGAGGTCATCATACTCTAATAAGCATCATAAAACTCAGATAACATTATTATGTCCATAGTATCACTGTCAGTGCATAAAATTTACAAAAAGGCTCATGAAATGAGCATTGGAATGCCTTTCTTACAGGAATATTGACATTATGGCCCCAATGGAGAAGAAATATTGCTGTATAAAAGAGATCATAAATATGATAAGAAGATGAGAATCTCAAAAATATCTTGGAAGGAGTTGATCTCCCTCAATGGTGCCCAAAACTGTAGATTTGAGGCTTGAACCCAACACGCGGCACCAATCTCACAATATTGAGAGCATAAGTGAAATCTCCTTCACTAGAGATCAAATTTCAAGTATGAATGGTTGATCTTCAAGCTTGATCTTGGTCTTCAATGCCTTCTTCTTGACTGTCTTTGGCTACACCAAAGAATAGAAGAGAGAAGAGAAGAGACTAGGAAGGCTTGGTGCGCATCACCCAAGGTAGTCGAGGCACATCACTCATGCAAGAAGCTAATATTCACTCAACATAAAAATATTAATGATCAAAAGTTGTGAAATATATTTGGAAGCATTATTTTATAGACCGAGTGAATTGTTGGGCAAGTCACCTAAATTGTTGAGCAAGTTACCCACTTACAAACCCTAACCCTATTCCATGAATGCACCCTCTTCGAGGAAATTAGCAAGTTTGTGCATAAGGTAATGTTTCCTTGCTTTGCATCCTTGAACAGAATTGGAAACTATGCCCTCCTTGACCAAACGTTTCTAGCTTTATGTTTGACTGCTTTTCCTGCACTTTCCTTCTTTTAAAATTCCCTTACTTTTCTTTACTTTTGACAGTTTTCATCATTTTTATGATAGATTGCTTTTGCCTGCTTTTGCACTGTTGCAATTTTTCATTCTAGGCAAGTTGGCTTGCCTAATGAGCCCTCCTTTCTTGACAACTCAGTTTCACATATTATTTTTCATAATAATTAATTAATTACATACCAATAACCAGAATTAGGAAATTAATCTAATACATGCCTCTATAGTATTAGTTAATCAAAATTCCCTAGTAAGATTTCATTTAATTCATTTAAAACCCCCTAGGCACTTGGCATGGTCAACACTTATTGTCCTTTAAATGAGGGACATGACATTCATCCCCTCCCAATTCTGCTCGTCCTCAAGCAGAAGCAATCCAGGGAGCTGCAAAATTTGTTCACCCTCACAAGTTGCAACTTCACTGGGCAACCTTTTCCATTGCACGAGATATTCCTTAATGGTCCTATTCCTCAACCTTCATTCTTTGGTTTGTAAAAAAAAATTCTTGCACTAAGACCAAATGGCCCTCATTATCAAGGGATGTAATTTATTCTAATACAATTATCCATTGGCCTATTTATTTCTTTAGGAAAGATACATGAAATACATTGTGGATCTTGCTTTCACACGACAACTCCAATTCATAGGCCACTTCACAAATATTCCTCAAAATTGTGTAAGGCTCATAGACCCGAAGTTCGAGTTTCTCAGCTCCCTTTGTATTGAAAGAGGAAGTCCTGTAAGGTTGCAATATTAAGTAGACTAAGTCTCCTTCTTGGAAGACTCTCTCAATCCTATGCTTATCTACATTCATTTCTTGTTGGTTTTGTGCAACCTGCAAATTTTCTTTGAGTTCCCTTAGTATGCCTTGATTCCTCTGAAGCCAATATTTAGATTTTTGGGCTCTATAGTTCCCAAACATCATATCTACAAAATACGGGGCCTCATATCCATACAAATCCATGAATGTAGTCATCCTAATGGAGAGATGAAAAGTGGTATTATAGCAGAATTCTCCTAGGTGAAGCCATGTGGCCCGATATTTTTGATGTCTTGTGACATAGTTGTAGATGTAGCCTTCAAGCCATTGATTCACTCTCTTAGTTTTACCATTAGTTTGAGGGTGATATATTGTGCTCTGATTCATATTTTTTCCCACTAGTTCAAACAGAGCTTGCCAAAAAGCACTAGTAAACTTATTGTCCGGGTAGTGGATTATGGTCTTGGGTGAACCATGGAGTATGAAAACATCTTTAAAAAGTAATGAAACAAATTCACTGGCTGATATAGTGGAGGTGACTGTAAAGAAATGTGTAAAATTTGTCAACCTATCAACCACCACATATATGCTATCTTTTCCTTGGACTTTCGGTAGCCCGATGATGAAATCCATGGAGACACTTTCCCATTTCTGTTCTGAAATAGGGAGGGGATGGAGGAGTCCAACTGGGTGTGTGTGATCCACTTTTTTATGTTGGTATGCAATACATTCCCTCACATTCCTTAGAAAATCTCCCTTGAGGCCCTTCCAAGTGAACCTCTCTCTTACCTTTCGAAAAGTCTTCAAAAAACCAAGGAGGCCAACCATCGATGCATTATGTGCAGCTTCTAGGATCCTGTTATTTAGTTTGGATTTGGGTACTAAGAAAATACTATCCTTTTAATAGATGAGGTCATTGTGTACCTTGTATGCCTCATTATGTATTACCCCATCCAAACTCCCACATGCAAATTGATTTTTTGAGTATTCGGTTCCCAACTGTAACTTCCATTTAATTAGCATTTGCACCAAAGAAAGTGTGGCCTTGAAGGAAAGTGCATCAGCCACCACATTCATCTTTCCCTTCTTGTATTCAATGTAAAATTCATAGGATTGGAACTTTGCTTACCCATTTCTGTTGTCTGTAATTAAGCTCCTTTTGGGTAAGGAAGTTCCTTAGACTGTTGTGATCAGGCTTCACTATGAACTTGCTTCCCACCAGATATTGCCTAAACTCGGCCAATGCATGCATGATGGATAACATCTCCTTGTCATAAATATAATACAACCTTTCATGGGGCTGCAATTTTATGCTCTGATAGGCAACGAGATTCCTTTCTTGCATCAAAACAACTCCAACGCCTTCCCTTGAGGCATAACACTCGAACACAAAATGCTTGCTGAAATCAAGAAATGATAACACCAAATAACTGCTCATAATTTCCTTCACATTATAGAAAGATCATTCTCCTTCTCCATTCCAACTGAACTCGCCCTTGTTGGTCAGATATGTCAAAGGTGCTGTGAAGTTGGAGTAACCTTTGACAAATTTCCGCTAATAGTTGCAAACGCCTATGAAGCCTCTCAACTCAGTGAGGTTTCTTGGGCTTGGTCAATCCAATATGGCCTTGATTTTCTCTTGGTGCACCTTGACCCCTTCTTGGCAGATCACATGACGAAGATATAGAAACTCAGTCATGCTAAACTCACAAGTATAGTTAGCACAATATCTAAATGGAGCAGGTGCTCCTCCCATGTCCTACTATAAATCAAAATATCATCAAAAAAGACAAGGACATACTTATAGAGCTTCTCAATGAACACCTTGTTCATGCAAGATTGGAAGGTTGCCGGAGCATTAGTCAAGCCAAAGGGCATGACCAAAAACTCAAAGTGACCAAAGTGAAGACATAAGGTTGTCTTTTGTATGTAATCCTCCCTCATTCTAATTTCGTGGTATCCCAAATGAAGATCTATCTTGGAGAAGAATTTTGCTCCATGCAGCTCATCCTTCAGCTCATCAATCCAAGGGATTGGGTACCGGTTCTTTATGGTTTTATGGTTCAGAGCCTGGTAGTCTATGCACATTCTAAGTGTTCCATCCTTCTTGTTTACCAGAACCATCGAAGAAGCAAAGGGGTTGAAAATTGGTCTAATGAGACCCAAATCAAGGAGTTCTTTTACGGTCTTCTCAATCTCATCCTTGAATTTATGTGTATGCTTGTAGGGGTGAATTTTTATGGGAACTGTACCAACTTCTAGCTCAATTTTGTGCTCAATGCCATGTTTTAGTGTCTTTCCATGTTAGAGGCTTTAAAAAAATCCCTTATGCTTGTGCAACAACTTTTTTATGTCTTTGGGATAGTAGGAAACATTGATAGAATTTCCCTCAGTGGTGATCTGTCATTCAACAACCCATTCAATGTCACCATGCCTCATAATGGATCTCATATTTTTGGTAGAAATTAATTGGCTTGGATAGGTTTTCATACCCTTCCAAACTACTTGTTTCCCCTCTGCATCTTTGAAACTCATTTGGGGTATTTTGTAGTTCATGGAATTCTCCCCAATGGATTACAACCATTGTACTCCCTACACCATGTTGGTGTCTGCAACATTGACAACATAAAATTTGTCTTTCACAGTGTAATCTCCTAGATTCACTTGCAAGTTTGGAATTCGCTGGTTGCTTTCCATGGTGTTGTTTCTAGGGACGACCACAGTGAACCCTTCAAAGGATTCAGTTGGAAGCTTTCTTTTCTCGAATAGGGATGCATCAATAAATTTGTGGGTGGCACCCCCATCAACAAGAATTGTGATTCTTTGGCCTTGCAGTACCCCTTTCAGACTCAATGTGTGGAAATGGGGCACTCCATTAAGCACTACAATTTTACTACTAGTTTGAGGGGGGTGATCCTCTTCTTCAGCTATCTCATAGTCCCCATATGCAATTTAAGCTTCTTCCACCATCTCCTCTTCACTTTTGGAGAACACCTCAATATAGTGTGCCTTCCCCTTAACACACTTGTGGCCCAGAACCCAACGTTCTTGGTAGGAAAAGCAGAGCTTCTTCCTCCTTAGTTCATCTCTATCTTTGTAAGAGTAATATTTCTTACAAGGGGCAGGAAAATTCCTCATCAGAGGTATTTGATTCTAATATTTATGGGGCATGGGGGTCTTGGGAGGATACTTTCTCCTCAAAATTGCATCTTGCAAATCTCTAGTTTCGCTCACTGCTTCTTGCAAGGTTGAGGGTCAGTAAGCTTTCACCAGCCCTTTCAAAGGTTTTGCTAATCCTTCTATAAAAAAAAGGATCAACCCATCCTTTGAGATGTTATTGACTATCACTGCCAATATTTAGAACTCATGTATGTATGCTTTAGGAGTTCCAACTTTTTTGACATGTGCCAATTCTCAGAAAGAGATATCAGGATCTCTTCGGTCAAACCTTTCTACCAATCTCCGGATGAATTCTTCATAAGTATCCACTTGATCATGGCCCAAACTCTTCATTCCATGAAACCCCCAATCATTGAATTCCTCATCAAGATGCAAGGCTTCCTTCTTAAAAACATCCCTCTCATCCATACGATTCAATTGGAAGTAAGTGTCCAATTTTTGAATCCAAGAGTTTACTGTGCACTTGGAAGTGCCATCAAAGTTGGGTAAGGTGATCTTTCCAATGGCATGTATCAACTCAAAATCATGATATGGAAGCCTTTGAAGTCCTCGGGGATTCCCTATATACTAAATTTCACAAAAATATTTGAAAGGAAGATCCCTTCTGCGTTCCTCACTCAAGGTTTGATAGGCAACATATTTCTCCTCCCATGAAGCAACTGATTCAGTCTGCATTTCATGGTATGCTTTAGGATAATCCATGAGCTTGGGCATGGTAGGTCGAGGCACAACTTATGTTCATATTTAAACTCACGTGTCATGTTATGTGGCCCTATCTTGGAGAAGATAGATCCACCCATGATCCTCCTCTCTTCAAGCTGGGAGCCAATGTTGCTCCCTTCTCCATATTTTGCACCTAACTACTTGGCTAGGAACTCTGTGGTCTCTTGACAGGACTACATGATATTGTTTGAAATATATTGAATCCCTTTCAACATACTCTGCACAAAAATTCTAAACACATCCTTCTCATCCATCTCCCCGTGGAATCTCCCTTCCACAGAGTCAACTTCCTCTTCTTCGGAGGTCTTCCTTTTAGAATATGAATTGAATTTTGGAGTCATTAATGATTATCAAGAGTATTTATGTAGGACCATATGCTCTCATACCACTGTTATATCCTGATATGAATCAGATATGAAATATTAACTCTTACTGCTATGATAAACAAAAATCAGAATTGGGAATTCTACTGGGATTGTAGAGGGTTAATGGGGGAAACCAAAAGAAATATATGGAGACTGAAATTTCAGATCCCTAATCGCCTTGATTTTGGGCCCTTTTAGGTTTCGAGCATCAACAAGACTAAATTCTACTACCAAGATTTTGGGTGTCCCAACTAGTGCAAACAGTCAATTTTGAGCAACCAAGAATTGTTATCATGTAAAATGGCACTTCTCCTTCTGAGTATTGACACTTAATGTGTCGGAACAAAAAAGGAAAAACTAGATTGAAGTAGCCAAAAAACTATAGATTGGCATGACCTTTGATACATCATCACCTTGCCAGCTGAATATATTTTTGTTTGGACATTAGGGTTGAATACATGACTATTTGCATAGCAACCCGCGTATCATACACAAGTATGTGCATTGTAACTCACGTATATATTATTAGGGATTGCACCCGTGGGTTTCCTTAAAGAAAGTCGTGTAGCATACATGACTTTCCAGTATCAATAGTCGTGTATGCCTTAATCTAGACTTAAAAAATATAAACACGATTAGTCGAGGACAGTTGGGCCCTTAATAATAACTATCCCAATGTTCCCAACCATCTCAACCTTCGAAACCTCTCTCTTTCCTCATGTATAAATAGAGGGTAGGGGTTAAGGCTAATCAATAATACTTAGTAGAGAAAAGTTATGCTGGTGGTTTTTCTTCAGATATCTTGGAGCAACAAAAATCAGTGTCCTTGGTTTGTAGAGGTGCACTTGTCTCAGATATTGGGTTGTAATCTCACCACACTTGTTTATCAATAAAGAAATTTCTTCTTCCAATATTGTGTCTTTGCACTCTTGTATATTGTGATTTCTGAATTATCTTATTGTTTCATTATGAATATGTTATTTCATTAACTATTGATATAATATATAAGATATTGCAGGAAGATCTTGTTCTTTGCAGGTGATTGGAGATACTTTGGAAGCTGTGGAAGCAACTTGAAGAGAAAAAGAAAAGCTAGGATCGACCGTCATCTGAAATGGCTGATTGTCTGCAAGTTAGTTTAGTAATTTGTTAACCCCAGAGGCCCTAGGTTATAAGGGTGTGTTTTCCTGAACAACAGAATTGGTGACTCTGTT
Source organism: Pseudotsuga menziesii (assembly GCA_001517045.1). Classification (NCBI taxonomy): domain Eukaryota; kingdom Viridiplantae; phylum Streptophyta; class Pinopsida; order Pinales; family Pinaceae; genus Pseudotsuga; species Pseudotsuga menziesii. The sequence goes on from LPNX011229660.1 coordinate 100,558, forward strand.
GGGGGTTCAACCTGTTGTGGGTCCTCTCTTTAGGCTTCCTCACCAGCTTTTTGCTCCATCTGATTATGTTTGTGACTTGTTTTGATTTTATTTTTGATTTCCAGTATTGCATGTTCAAGGAATGTCTGTCAGTAATTTTCCTTTTTGAAAATTTTTGGCAGCACACATAGGTTGCTTCGGTGACAGTTGCGTGTTCTACTTTGTATATGCGGGTTTCCTTTATAAAATTTGTGTATTCTTGTTAGTGTCTGTCAGTCTATAGGGTTCTTGCTTGTCCCAGTTTTTATGATCTTTCAGATGCTTTTGGAGGTTTTATTTTTGGCATGATACTGTGATCTTGGGTCTGTGCATTTCACAGTTTACTTGATTAGTCAAGTCCTTGAGTGTTTTTGTGTTTGAATTTCTTCATTGGTGAATGTGTTAGGTCCTCCTACTTGGCTCTTTGAGTCTTATTGCTTATGTTTTCAAGTCATTGATCAGTCCTTTGAAACACTGTATGCTATGTACTACTACTTGTGGTATGAGTTAGTCATTCTTGTCGTTTTCGATATATTAGTCTTTGATTTGATAGTTCCGACAAGTCTAGGTTTTGTGTCATTTCTTCGTGTTTGGGTGAAGTGTGTTACTATAGGGTTTGTTTGCATCATTTACTATTATATGCTTGTATTTTTCAAACTCACTCAATTTTCATTTACTTGCATTATAATTTTTGAATTTATTTGAAAAGAAAAGACAAAAACAATTTTGCACTTTTTGCATTAGGTTGCATTTAGTTGTTCTTTTTGTTATTTTTCAAGAAAAAAATAAAAAAAATTGAGTCTTGTAGCTTCTCTTTTTACTTAAAAAAAAAGTTCATTAGCTTTCATTTTACAAGAAAAAGAAAAGAAAATTGGCATAGTAGTTGCAATTTGCTTTGATATTTGTTTTTACATCATTTTTTCTTTCTTTCTGCTGACTCTATAACATCATACAATCTCATCCCACTGCCTTTGAATAAATACAACCCATTAAAAATAAGGATTAATTAAAATTTTACTAGTAAGTTTCTTTTTTCTAGGCTCATACATCAACTAGTTCAGGCTAGGCTTGCAGGATAGGGAGTTTTAACTATCCATAAGCATTTGATTTCAAACGTAGTAGGACTTTCACTAGGTAAATCCTCCTTTACATGAGACCATCTATAAATCTCCTCTCACACAGGAGTTAATCATGAGGCTGTGTAAGGACTTGGTTCAGGAGATAAGCCTCTGATTCCTTGTTCGAGCGTATATCAGGATTTTTATCCATTTGGGGATTTTGTCAATTCCATCTCTTGGGCCCCGTGCGGTACCGGTGTTGATAGAGTTTTGGGCTTTGCTACCCTTCCCATGCATAAGGATTAGACTTACGACTGTTCCACCAAACTCTCGGTGTAGTTGGGAGCCTTTAGTCTCTTGACACTAGGGATCATACACAGGTGATACTGGAAGGATATTTCCGGTATACCTTGGACGAACTTGGAAAGTAACCCGGTAGACAGTGTGGGAGGGTGTTTGGGTGGTTCCAGTGCTTGTTCCCAAGAAAATATTCGTGGTGTTAGCACTGGGATTTTGGGCCTCCAAGGTCGAGTGAGGGGAGGCCGCTCCCGGGCAACAACAAAACCACTTTAGGCTATGCCTCTGGCCCAGCACAGTCAGAGAGGGATCTCTCATTCATCATCAAAGAAGCTCCACATAAGGTTGTCAGCCTTGTGTGTCACCGGAGTCTACTCCGCAAAGGATTTTCAATCAGCATAATCAGGGGGCTAGGGTCCTGAATGGGGCAAAGTATGTTGAGGAAGGTGCATGGTGGGATTGTCGGGGGATAAGGGACCATGGGAAAATGGAGTCAAAACCTATGCAAGAAATGATTACAGATGAAATAATGACAAAAGGTATCAAATGGAGGCAAGATAGCTACTGATTTCCCAATCAGGAGATTTTAGCGGGCGTTTTAGAGGACAAGGAGGGACAGTCCATCACATGGAGCATCGGCGAGATGAATTCCATGTAACTTTAGAGGAACCACTATTAATGTTTGGAACAACAGTCGGAGCATAACAAGTATGAATGTTGAACCACTATACCCTATGTCACAGACATGAAAAGCAATAAACAAAATGGAGTGAAGACAAGAAAACACAATTTACACGTAAAAGGAAAGCACTTATTGGGAAAAACAACAACACAGGAATCTCTACTGTGAATGACAGTCTTCCACTACAATTTATTCATACACGGGTATCAAGCTTTACAAATGGGAGCCTCAGCCCGGGATTGTTTCCCAATCCAATTCACTAACTCCTTTTTCCCTTTATCGGGAGTGTTTTCATACAATCCTAATGTTGAGACTACATAATCAAAAACTGTTACAAGTCACCATCTGGCGTTAACAGTGCAGAGAGTGGACTATCGCCATGTTTTTACAATTATAAACAAGCAACATGGAGATGTGGCGTGTGATAACGCAAGCTGACAACGCAGAGCCTCGTACCACCCTACTTTGTGAAAATGACTCCCACGTGATGTGCTGACGAACAATTGTCTGCACAGGCTGCCCTGGACCTATTTTGGGCCTCCTTTTCCATATGGCACATGTTGCTCAAAGGTTGACAAGAAGACCTGAATCCTTTCCTCCACCCTTTCGTAGGCCAGCTCACACAAAAGCCACCTCACCAGGATGGCTCCCCTTGAACCGAACATGTGCCACACCCGCGAACTGGAAAAACTATGCCACTGGACAAGAATTCCACCTTAGGCATATCTCGAATGGTGTTGGAGGAATCGGCCAATCTGCGACAAGGCAGATTACATGTGTGAATGCCCCCTCTGCTATCATTTACACACTAGGTGGGATATCTACACCTTGAGAGCCTTTCTTAGCCGTCCGATCTTCCATATCCGTCGTCCACATTCCGTTCATCCTGCTACCAACCTTTCTCTTCTGAACACCATGGGCAGTTTGGATCATGATACATCTTGAGCTGTCGATCGAGATCGACCCTCCTATAGCCGTTGATCAGAGTGGGCCCTGCTCTTTTTTGCAACGGAGAACTCAAATATTCGTCCGTGCTAGTTTGCCTTGCGAAATGATCCATACCCGTAGATCTGTCCTCTTCTTCATCGCGACCATTGATCTTTGCGACCTCTACCTCTTTTCACGATTTGAGATTGCGGCTTTATCCACACAATTATGGAGTGTGAAATTATTATAGGCTATAGATCTGCCCCAGGCTTCATCTCAACCGTCTAAAGCCACTGGTATTTAACATGTTTCGCACTCCGGGACAAAAACTTTGATCGCGCATGTTTGCTCGCGCGAAGTGGTTTAGAACCATTGATCCTCCTTCGATCAATCGCAACCCTTGAATAGGGATTGTGCCCAATGCTACAATACACCTGCCACTTTCCTCGTTGAAGGATGGTCACATGAGATTCGAGGGGTTGGGACCCTTACCGAACCTCTGTCAAGCCCTCGAATCAACTATTAAAAACAGAGTGTTAACAACTAGCTCCACGAGGGATGGTATCCTCCCAGCGAGGTAACAAAGAACCCCAATAGACCAAGTGTCGAATCCATTGGGATGCCTTCAGTTTTTATTGGACACCTCCATTCTGCTTCATGCTACTTCTCCAACAAATTCGTGCCACTCTTGCAAATCATGCTGGCAACTGTAAACCTGTGCTGGTAACTGAAAATGGAAACAAACTGAAAACAGTAATGAAGGAAATGCTTAATAATATATGAGCTTATTTTGTCCTACCTACTCTACCTAACTTTGTACATAAGTCCAACTAAGTGAAGTCGGAATTCCAGTGAAGCCGATCAAGCAACTTGCCTAATATTCTTGTTCTTGCATGGTGCTCGATGGACAAAAATGAAACAGATAATGGAAGAAGGGAATGATAAACAAATTTATGTTTAAGGCAGAGACATGACCAATCATTGCCTTCACCCAGATCATCCATGTACTTGGCCATGGGGTCATAGAATTCATGGCAACCTCCAGCACGTTCTGTCACTTGCTCATGGGAAATCTATCCAGAGCTTCCCGCTTCTAGGGAGTCGTCAAGCTGACACTTGGGAGATTGCAGACGAGAACCCTCAGAATATTTCTCTAACGGAATATCCCTCTCTTTGTCTGAAATTTCTGCAGTGAAGGTTTGATGTGCTTCAAGAGGGAGGTCCTCAGCTTCTCCATTGGAACCGAGTAGGCAGAATTCTTCCAGGCGAGGCAACGTTCCTGAAAATGGAGTATCAGAAAAAGTGTTTATCTGTAAATTGCTGCATCTGCCTCCCTTTTTGTACAAGTTTTCGGCCTACACCACCCCCGTTTCTTTCTGCTTTTGTTTGGAGTCCTTGATTATATGCCTTATCAATTCAAAACAGGCATAGCATAAGGGTAAGCTATCACCTCTGGTGCCCTCATCATCTTTTCTCACTTCGACCTCCTGATTTTGCATTGCACTTTGAATTCTTTCATCAGAAGGTGTCATTTCAATAGCTCACTCGTTCTGTAGGTACTCTTCTTCATATTCATCATACACAGGTGCACCAAGTTCCTTCTCAAAATCGTCTTTAGTTGACCAGGAGCGGGGTAGGTCGCCATCTTTAGAGAATAGTCCTATGGGATTGTTTATTTCAGCCTCACATTGGTCATCTTTCTGTATATCATGAGAGGTCTTTAACAGGCTGTAGGCTTCCTTCTTTTTCTTGTAGGGCCCAACCAATTTGTATGCATCCGTTATTTCACCACCATTGTCCTGATCTGACAACTTCCTAGACATCTTAAGGTTTTCCTCAATCTCCAAGCAATTAGCGAACATCTGCTTCAGGGTGGTCGATTTTCTCTCCAAAAGAAGCAAGGACAGGTCAGGAGGAAAGGCGGCTGCATAATAGATCTTAGCAGTATTCTCAAGAGGTTGAACTTCCTTAGGCATGTTATAATAAAATTTTGCGAATATTTTGTTGAAACTGGATATGGCCTCACCTTCATGTCTCCTCAAAGAATAAAAATTTGAAAGTATTTTCTCCAGCGGCCGGTTCCTACCCCAAAACCTCAAGAAGATGCAAGAAATATCTTCGCAAGTGTTGATGGACTTAGGCTACAAATGTTTAAACCAGACTTTCGAATCTCCTTGCAAGGATAGAGCAAACGTCCACATGCAGACGTCATCATGTTCTATCTTGAACAGATTAGAGAAATGCTCAAAGGCTTGTACATGTTTCTTAGCAGTCAAGTTTTCAGATTCTCCGTCAAACTTGGGGAGGTACTTGTAATATTTTGCGGGAAAATCGTGGAGAACAGGAGGTGATTACAGCGGTTTATATCAGCTTGGAGAAATGGGGGAGACAATATTAGGTATGATATCCAAACTATCACCCGAGGTTTCATGAATTTCATAGGGGTGTCCTCTGATATCGAGACCCCCTGGATGAAAATCTAGGCCGAAATCAAATGTACAAGACGATGCAATGCTTTTGGTTCGCAAAGAAGGAGATACAGGAATATGTCCATGGCTCTGCTCAGGATGAGCTGGGCTAGAGAAAGCTATTTTGATAAATTTCAGAAAAGACAAGAGCAAACTTACAAGGTAGGATAAGGCATCCTAGAAGAAATGCGGAATCGAGTGCTTGGACCTTCTGTCATGCATTTTTGAGCTTTATGAGGGGCCCATTTTCTAGGCGGGATCGACCAGCCTTCTTCGATCATTAGATTCTCTAGGTCGCATCACCAGCAGAGTCGTTGAAGTCTGAATCCTTCAAGAATGGATTCGCTAGGTGAAAAGTGGTCAACCTTCTCGGTGTCTGACCGATTGTTCACCATCAACAGTCAGGTATAAATATTTGTCGTTCTTCTCGGGGGGGATCTTCAAGTTCGGTCCCCAGCAACAACACCAGTTTGTTAGCACCGGGATTTTGGGCCCCCAAGGTTGAGCTAGGGGATGCCGCTCCTGGGAAACAACAGAACCACTTTAGGCTGCGCCTCCGGCCTAGTGCAGTTAGAGAGGGATCTCTCGTTCATCACTGAAGAAGCTCCACATAAGGTTGTCAGTCTTGTGCGTCACCAGAGTCTACTCTACAAAGGATTTTCAATCAGCATAATCAGGGGGCTAGGATCCTGAATGGGGCAAAGTATGTTGAGGAAGGTGCATGGTGGGATTGTCACGGGATAAGGGACCATGGGAAAATGGAGTCAAAACTTGCGCAAGAAAATATTACAGATGAAAGAATGATGAAAGGTAGCAAACAGAGGCAAGATAGCTGCTGATTTCCCAATCAGGAGATTTTAGCGGGCGTTTTAGAAGACAAGGAGGGAAAGTCCATCACATGGAGCATCGGTGAGATCAATTCCATGTAACTTTAGAAGAACCATTTTTTTTTCCTAGAATAGCAGTCAAAGCATAACAAGTATGAATTCTGAACCACTATACCCTATGTCGCAGGCATGAAAAGCAATAAACAAAATGAAGTGAAGACAAGAAAACACAATTTACATGTAAAAGGAAAACACTTATTGGGAAAAACAACAACAGAGGAATCTCTGCTGTGAATGACAGTATTCCACTGCAATTTATTCATACACAAATATCAAGCTTTACAAATGGGAGCCTCAGCCCGGGATTGTTTCCTAATCCAATTCACTAACTCCTTTCTCCCTCTATCGGGAGTGTTTTTATACAATCCTAATGCTGAGACTATAGAATAAAAAACTGTTACAAGTCGCCATTCGGCGTTAACAGTGCAGAGAGTGGACTATCGCCATGTTTTTACAATTATAAACAAGCATCATGGAGATGCAGTGTGTGATAATGCAGGCTGACAGCGCAGAGCTTTGTACCACCCTGATTCGTGAAAATGACTCCCATGCAACGTCCTGACGAACAATTGTCTACACAGGCTTCCTTGGACCTATTTTGGGCCTCCTTGTCCAAATGGTGCATGTTGCTCAAAGGCTGACATGAAGACCTGAATGCTTTCCTCCACCCTTCCGTAGGCCAGCTCACACAAAATCCACCTCACAGGGATGGCTCCCCTTGAAGTGAACACGCGCCACACCCACAAACCGAAAAAATTATGCCACTGGACAAGACTTCCACCTCAGGCATATCTCGAATAGCGTCGGAGGAATCGGCCAATCTGCAACGAGGTAGATTACACGTGTGAATGCCCCCTCCACTGTCATTTCCACACTGGGTGGGAGATCTGCACCTCGAGAGTATTTCTTAGCCATCCGATCTTCCATATCCGTCGTCCACGTTCCATTCATCCTGCCACCAACCTTTCTCTTCTGAACACCGTGGGCAGTTTGGATCATGATACATCTTGAGCCGTCAATCGAGATCGACCCTCCTGTATTGGTCGATCAGAGTGGGCCCTGCCCTTTTTCACAACGGAGAACTCAAATATTCGTCCGTGCTAGTTTGCCTTGCAAAATGAACCATAGCCGTAGATCTGTCCTCTTCTTCATCGCGGCCATTGATCTTTGCGACCTCTACCCCTTTTCGCAATTTGAGATTGCAGCTTTATCCGCACAAGTATGGAGTGCGAAATTATTGTAGGCCGTAGATCTGCCCCAAGCTCCATCTCAACTGTCGAAAGCCGCTGGTCTTTAACACGTTTCGCACTCCAAGATAGAAACTTTGATCGTGCATGTTTGCTCGTGCGAAGTGGTTCAGAACCGTTGATCCTACTTTGATCAATCACAACCCTTGAATAGGGATCATTCCCAATGCTACAATACACCTGCTACTTTCCTCGTTGAAGGATGGTCACATGAGATTCAAGGGGTTGGGACCCTTACCGAACCTCTGTCAAGCCCTTGAATCAACTATTAAAAATGGAGTGTTAACACATGAGATGCCAAGTAACCATCTATCAATGTTCATTGGTTGGACATGGGCCCTAATTATCCAAGGTTTTCCTTTGGAAGGAACACCTTATATCTATTATGTCTGTGTGACTTTAGGACATTTTTAGTGAGTGTTGTTTGGTTTGTCTATGTTTAGTTGGCCTTTAGGTGTGTGTGAGTCAAATTTTTAGTTGTGGAGGACCAACCTCTCCGTAGGTCAAGAAGGTTGCAAAACCTTCATCCATATGATATAGTGGAGCCTCCACCATTAGAGGAAATTTCAACTCAAAATGGGCCTCCTAAGAAAAAATAATAAAATAATATTTATTAATTTTGGAGGAAGAAAAGAAAAAAATTACTTTTTTTGTTTGTATTTTTGACATATCTCCCTGTGAGTTTACTCAAAGTTCTATCGGGAGAGCTCGTTGGATGCGAAATTAAAAAACACATCCAACGAATACCCACTTGGCATACTTTTGACAGACCCCGCTACCCCAAAAACAAGAAATCCCTGAAAAAATGTGATGCTGACATCATCATCACATTTTTTCAGGGATTTCTTGTTTTGGGGGTATCGGGGTCCATCAAAAGTATGAAAAGTAAGTACTTGTTGGATGTGGAATTTAATTTCACATCCAGGGAGCTCTCCTAATCGAAATTTGAGTAAAAACACAAGGAGATATGTCGAAAATATGAACAAAAAAAGTAGTTTTTTTTATGATACATATCCCCAAATTTATATTAAAAATTTGTTTAAGACCTATACGGTATTTCAAATTTAAAGAAATTTCGTTGGCTAACACATGATGACATGGAATTTGAATTAGTGTTAAAAGGCCTATTTTGAGTTGAAATTTCCTCTAATGCGCCCCCTCAAAGGCGGAGACTAGATACTAATGGTTCTTTTGAACCAGTAGGAGTTAGTGAAGTTCCAGGTGTATCGAAACTTAGGACTAACCAAGAAGATACAACTATAGTAGAGATTGAAGACTTGCAGGCTGACGAGTTTGCAAGGAATTTTAACCCACCTCTAACTAATTTAAACGATCCTGTGATCATCCAGGTTCTTCCCTTTAGTTCACCTGTTTTTGGTGTTCTTATTAGCAGAGTTATGTCTAGCTCTAGAGAGGGTATTTCTACCCCAACTTCAACCATTTTGGCTAGTGGAGTGCCACCTCCCACAATTGGTACTTCAAGACCAAGTGCATCTACCGCACCCTTGTCACCAAATAGTCAAGCGGTCCAACCATCGGATCCCTCTAATGTACTAGATCCATCTAGTGGGGTAGTCACTGGGATCCCCAGTGCACCTTTTTATTCCCCCTCTTTCATGCATACTGCTTAGAGTGGTCCTAGTGGATCCTCCTTGTTTGTACATGGTTTCCCATGGAATGGGGGGCAGATTCCCCCATCCACTCCTTATGTAGGTCCTACACCTGCATATCTGGGCATGCCGTTTGGAAACACAAATGCTTTTGGCCAAGGTTTTCAGACACTGATTTTGACCCCTTTCACGAGCTCTCCCTTTTTCACTTTTTTGCGGAGGGATACGTGCTCCTGTCTTTCAAACTCTAGTTTCATATGGAGCAGCTCAAACCACTTATAGTGCAACACACACAAGTAATCCACTAGCTTTCAGGTGGAATCCTTTTCAAAGTAGTCCAACTACTTCACAATCGACGGATGGTGGAAACCCCACCTTTTTGTTTGGGAACCAGGGGAAAGGTGCTTCTACATCCCAAACTCATTTTTTTCAAGCTCTGGTTAGGCCTAATCTTCCCTTCTTGGCAACTTTAAACTTTCTAGACTTGTCAAAATTGATGAACAACCCAGTGCAGCATAGTGCCACGTGGCCACCTGTTCGTATTAAGTTACCTTCAGACATTCCTAAGTTTGAAGGTAAAGTGGGCGAATATCCAGGTGCCCATATAACCACTTTTCACCTATGGTGCTCTTCAAACTCACTGAACAATGACTCCGTTCGGTTGAGGCTTTTCCAGAGGACCTTGACTCATGTTGCAGCAAAATGGTACATTGAACTTCCCTCTGCTGCATATGACAGTTTTTTAGATTTAGCAACTGTGTTCCCTAATCACTTCCAGCTTCCTTTCCGGTTTGATGCTGACAAAGATTTGTTTTCGACTTTTTGGAAAAACAAAGCCACATATATCTTGGATCACATCTAAGAGTGGCGAAGACGAAAGAGGCTTATCAAATCCACCATACCTCTTGAGTTCTTACTAGAGTGGTTCTTAAAATCTTTATTACCTTATATATCTAAGGACATATCCACTTCGGGGGTGACCACAGAAGAAGAGGCTATCCTCAGGGACTAGCAATTAGATTTAATTTATGCTCAGTCTGGGATCTTGTATGAGATCATACCTGAGGTGCCGAGGTCTACCAATAGTGCTAAGAAAACCAATCTTGGATCCCATGTTGATGGTGTGGTTGGTTCAGTAAGTTCTCCCACTGTAGAATCTTTGGCTAAGAAAATCCACGACTTGTCAGTGAAACAATCTGCAGCAGAGGAAATAAAGGCTACCACCCCCTCACCTCAAAGTGCATCTATTTTTCCGCAGTCTTCTCAGAAGGGAAATCAGCAGCCCAATGGGAAAAAGAAAAAAGGGAAGAAGGGTTAGGGTAATCAAAACAAGTAGAAACCCACGAATAATGTTTTGGGGGTAAGAAAGATAAGAAGAAGGTGAAGTTTCCTTGTAAGTTGTGTCAGGAGGACCACTTGACTCACCGATTCCCTCTTATATATCAAGCTCAGAAGTTGTTGAAGAATCAACAACCAGTTGTCCTAAAGGATCCATTTCCCCAATGACAAATTGCAACTTTTGTTTCTAATGTAGCCGGGGGCACTTCTAGTGCTCTTCCAAATTAAAACTATATCAATATGGTACGATCTAGCACCTTACTCTAGATAAGAAACACGAATTATGAATCAGAGGCTTCATATAAGGGTAAGTTGATTGTTGAAACTTCTGACCCTCTCACTATAGAGCAACCTGTTGATCCAATGCCTATGATACCGAAAGGCATCTTTACAAAATCATTTCACAATCTTAACTCTAGGGCTACTTCTAACTACTCCGTGGTTGAAGATTTGGCTCAAAATCCTTGTGCAATGTCAGAATTGGAAGTTTTACATAGTTGTCCTGCTCAGTGGGATGCCCTCTTAGCAGCTTTAGGCAGCATGGATTCATCGAGCATGTTGGTGAAGTTTAATCTGTCAGATGTTAAGATTCTCCTGCTGTATCATGTGGCTTTGTTAGTAGATGTTGTTCATGTTGGAAAAACCATTAGACGTATAGTTGTTGATGAAGGTGCTTCCAGGTGTGTAATGTCAATGTCTTATTGGAAGGCTTTAGGTTCCCCAGAGCTAGTTCCATCAAACACTTTACTTACTGCTTTCGATGAAATGTCTTTTCGTCCTCATGGTATCCTACCAAATTTTGAGATTAAGTTGGTAGGGAAAGCAGTGGTTGTTGAAGTAGAAGTTATTGATTCTCCTTTGGATTATAACTTGCTTTTAGGGAGAAGCTGGACTTACACCATGTGTGCGATTGCCTCGGCCGTTCTTCGAGTGGTGGTATTTCCACACGAAGGGAAGTTGGTTATTGTTGACCAACTTAGTTTCACTCGGAAGGGCTGTTTCGAAACCAATGAGTCCACTGTACCTTTGATTGATTAGACTAAACCAGCTAATGAGAGCTTGGGGGTTGGAATGTATTCGTCTTTGATGGGAACATTTGATATCCCAGCCCCGGTAAACTATCTAGGTTCTACGAGTGTAGGGAAGTCTATCACAACGATTTTTGATAGAATTGATCCTTGGGTCCTTCCTTCCTGTCATGATCGTCAAGTGCCCTTATCTACGGTGAAAGTGGCTTATCAAGCTATTGTTGACACCACTGCTGATTCTATCACGACCCCTTCTACAATCTCAGAGGAGTCGAAACAATCTTATCTGCCTGCTTGGGCAGAGAAATCTTTATATTTGTATGACTGCTTAGACATCAGTTTTCCTTCGGATGAAGCCATTTTGGAAGCTATGAGTGGGTGAGATAAGATTTGTGAAGATCTTCACCATAAGTCGTACTTTCTTCCAGAACTGAGTAGAATTGAAAACCAAGAGTTCCATGTGAGACTGGCGGAAGATGTTGATTTACCGATTAATCCTCTACCAAAGAAGGGGATATTTGTTGAGGGGAATATGGCAAATATTTTTGTTACCATTCCATTCAACATTTCTGCAAACCCCGACATCGTCGAAAATGTGCATATCGGTGCAAACTGCTCTCTGGAGGAGATTGCCATATATACTGCCTTATTTAAGGAATTTCGCGACATGTTTTCCTGGTCATATGAGGAGATGCCAGGCATTGATCCATCGATTGTAGAGAAAAAAATTGGAACCTACCCCGATGCTAAACCGATTCGACAAAAGCTTCGACCTATTAATCTACATAATGCGGTAGTTGTTAAGGCTGAGGTGGAAAAGTTGGTGAAAGATGGGTTTATCTACCTGATTGCTCTGACGGAATGGGTATCAATCCTATTCCCATTGATAAGAAACAAGGACTGATACAAGTGTGCACTAATGTATTTGACCTAAATAAAGCATTTCCCAAGGACAACTACTCCGTGCCCTTTATAGATCAAATCATTAATGCTTTTGCAGGTAGTGAAGTATTTTTCATTTATGGATGGATTTTCCGGATATAATCAAATCCAAATCAAGTCGGAATACCAGCATAAAACAACTTTTATTTGTCCATGGGGTACCTTCATGTACAAAAAAATTCCCTTTGGTTTGAAAAATGTTAGGGCTACCTTTCCAATGAACTTTTCCTTCCACGACATTAAGAATATTGTCGAGCTGTACTTAGATGATCTACTTGCCCATTCTCGTAAGAGGAGGGACCATCCATATCACCTTCACTTAATTTTTGAACAATGTAGACATTATAAAATACGCTTAAATCCCCACAAGTTTGTTTTCGACGTTGAGTCGGGAAGGCTACTCAGGTTTATCAATTCAAACAAAGGAATTTATGTGGATCCTTTGAAAGTTGAGGCTATTGTAAATATGCCTCCTCCTTGGTCTATCAGGCAACTTCAGAGCCTACAAGGGAAATATGATTTCCTTCGACGTTTTATAGTTAACTATGCCAAGATAATTAAGGGTTTCATGCACTTGCTTAAGCAGGACACTCCATTTGTATGGGATAAAACTGCACAACTTGCATTCAAGGCATTGAAAAAGGCTTTGATGTTGGCTCCTTTATTACGTCCACCATATTACTCTAAAGACTTTATATTGTATCTGGTTGTGTCAGAGTTGACCATTGGGGTATTATTAGTTCAGGAGTATGACAAGCTCCAAGAGAATGTTGTCTATTATCTCAGTCGTGCATTAGATGGTCTCAAGCTCAGATACTCCCACGTCGATAAGTTAGCACTAGCAGCTATATATGTTGTTCAGAGGCTGCATCACTACATTTTACTGAGGACAACCATAGTGGTGGAAGATGTAAATCCTTCTCAATATGTTTTGTCTCGATGCATTATCGAGGGAAAATTCAACAAATGGATAGTCATTCTCAAAGAGTTTGATTTGGATTTTTAGTCTGCTAAATCCAAAAAGTCCTTAGTTTTTGCAGAGCTTATCTCAGAATTTCCTACGAAAGAGAATATAGCGGTGGAAGATGACTCATTCCTAGATGAGTATATCTTTCTGATTTCCACCTCCGATCCCTAGTATGAATATATCCTTATATATCTCTATACTTTGAAGTGTCCTACGTCCTTCTCGAGTGAAGAGCAACATAAATTGCGTGTGAATGCGAAAAACTGCATGATCATCGGTGAAACTTTATATAGTAGAGGGGTAGATTCTATTTTGCATCGGTTCCTCACCCATGAGGAGGTTGAGCATGTCCTAAATGATTTCCATAGCGGAGCGTGTGGGGGTCGTGTATCTGGGTTAGCAATAGCCCAAAATATTTTTTGTGTCGATTATTTCTGGCTAACGATCTTCAAGGATTGTGTGGAGGCTGTGAAGCGCTACCATCCGTGTCAGCTCTATACCAAGAAAATGTGATCGCATCCTTCTCCATTTTTTCCTATCATTGCGGTGGGCCCCTTCACTAAGTGGGGGGTGGATTACGTGATGTGCAACTTGGTTTTGGATAGGAGGCACAAATATATCATTGTCATTTTTTATTACTTCACCAAGTGGGTAGAGGCAATGCCCACCTTAAAAGCAGATGGTGAAACAACAGCTTACTTCATGTTTAACTAGATCATTACTTGTTTCAGTATTCCAAAGGAGATTGTCACTGACCATGGAATTCTCTTTCAAAATAGTATGATGACCGAGCTGAATACTATGCTAGGGTTCAAGAAATATCACTCATCTTCCTTCTACCCGTAAGTGAATGGGAAAGTAGAGGCAGTAAATAAGACCTTGAAGACCATTCTAAAGTGTACCATTAACGCAAGACGGTCAAATTGGCACATCATTCTATCTCCTTGAATTTGTGCGTATCGAACTAATGTTAAGACTGCTACATGTTTTTCACCTTTCCAACTCATTCATGGGGTGGAAGCAGTCACTCTGGTTGAATTTGAAATTCCATCTTTTAAGATAGCCATTCATGTACTCCCTGACACTACAGAACTAGAAGAACGTTTGTTGCACTTAGAAAATTTGGATGAACGACGCAGAGATGCGTTGACAGCAAACTAAGCTCATAAGAATAGGGTAAAGAACCAATATGATAAAGCGGTTAAGCCAAGATTTTTCTCTGAAGGGGAACTTGTTTTGCTCTGGGATCAAGACAAAGAACCCATGGGGATAGGTAAATTCAAGTCTATGTGGTTAGGTCCCTACATTGTGTCAAAGGTATTGAAAAAAGGAGTGTATGAATTAACTAATTTTGATGGAAATAAGTTTCTTGAGCCTAGAAATGGGCCCTACCTGAATAAGTACTATGCCTAGGCATGGTGCTTGTTCTTGTATTTTTATTGTATGTATTTTATGTACAATAGTTAGCCGGTTAGTGTTTCTTATACAATCCGTTGGTTGTTACAAATTTCAACTAAGTGGTTCATAGGTTTTGTGGATGGCGTTAGTCGCCATACTTGTAACCTAGCTTCAGTCGCATGGGTCATCTATTCACCCTCAAGACAACTAGTTTCCTCTGGAGGCTCTTTCTTAGGTCATGCTACTAATAATGTGGCTGAGTACAAGGATGTTATTGAGTTGTTATGGGATGTCGCGTCACATGGAATTATCCGTTTGGAGGTCATACTTGACTCTCAATTCGTGGTTTCCCAACTCAATGGAGATTATCAGGTGTGAAACCCTACTTTGTTACGTCATTTTTTGCATGTTAGATTACTTGAAAGAAACTTTGAATATATTTCATTTAATCACATTCCAATAAATGAAAATACTATCACTGATGCTTATGCGAACTACATACTAGGTTGGCACTTAACAAACATTTTGTAAAATAAACATAATAGATACATTTGAGACACATGTAAATAACGAGGCAATATATATATATATATATATATATATATATATATATATATGTATGTATGTATGTATGTAAAATTTGTCCATAGATATATCGAGTTTTGATCTGAAGATCATGTCATAACTGTATAAATATACAAAAAATAGGATCGTAATCCATAAATATGCCTATATATCTAAACCTACTCCTCATCCTCCTCGGTTGCGGCTACCTCCTTGGCCTCCCAGTAATGTATAACGACCGTGGATACCCTCCTCAGAGGGCGTATCCAGGTAGTCATAATCCCTACTACAAACTCCTGCATCACAATGGGAATCCACTCTATCCGCATGGTAGGGACCCCTTGGGTTAGCCTGGCCATCTTCCCCTTGAGAACTCGAAGTATTCTCTAGTCCCCACCCTGTGTAGGCCGCACAAAATTCCTAGGGTTCCCATCGGGGCGTACAGGTCCAACATCTGCATTTTAAAATATTTTAAAATAGATTAAAACTCTTATACATATGTATATAACTTTATGATTAAAATTCATAAAAAGAAAAATAAAAAACATAAAAATAAAAATACCTAGCTCTCCCCATGCCTCCCCTAGCGGGAGGACAAGATAATTATCTCCTAGGAAGTCCAATTCGGCATACGAGAACTGCTCGAGAGCTAGTACTTGCTTCTCCCACCACAGATAGAAGTCATCATCATAGACACTTTGGACTGATCCTCTGCCACCTTGACGAAGAAATACCTCCCCCCATCTGGTAATTCTAGGCTGGTGAGGGGAAGGTGGTGATAGTGCTACTGTGGGGCTAATAGAAGACACTCTCTCAAAGAATAACACCACTAAAATAATTGCATATCCAAATTTCTTACTGTGCCCTCTCTTGCAATCAGAGAGTTGTTTCCTCATAATCGGGATCATACCCGAGCAACAGTCAAATACTATACCTTGCATGCACTCCACTGCAATTGACATTTGAGTCTGAGTAGCTAGTTGCAGCAAAGAAGATCCAAAAATTCTTACCATAGTTCTTACCACTACCTATAGAGGAAAGCTAGTTATGTGAACAATAGGGACACATGTTTCCTTCTTCTGCATGCCTAGTGGGAAGCAAGTGTCAATGTAGTCCTGGACACTCATAGGGTCACCACCCCTACCTGCACCCTCAAGGTTCACGGGCATACCTCTGTGGGAAATCCCTGTAATAAAATACATATCCTCTACTGTAATCTCCAATATCTATCCTTGAATATCAAAGACACCAAGTTCATGATCCAAGTAACTGATCAGTTTTTCTAGTAAATGGACATTGGCCCTCATGTCGGAAGTACAGTAGAACTTCAACAAACCACATTGTTGTAAAGATTGTAAAGTTAGGGCATCCCATAGTGCTTCTCGATCCATGTCCTCGTGCTCTCTTTCCCTCCATTCTAGAATGATTGTGTACCTTCCCATTGACCATTATTGACCATTAGAACCCATCAATGTCTTTCAATTTTGGCCATTTTGCAAGTTCTTCTAGGTCACGCAGTATACGTGATTGTGCTTTCTGTACGTCCCATATCATACACGAGTTGCTTTAGAGAAAGTTGTGTATGAAACGTGTATATGAGGCTGCTAAAGTAGTAGACCCACGTATGTTGCGTGACCCTTTTAGGGCTGGCACAAAACCATAAAAGTTTTCACAAAAACAAAAATTAGAACGGATGAAAAGAAGGAGAAGGGAGAGTCTACCAACCTACAACTTGTGTATTTAGATTTGGTCCACTGGTTTGTCCTCGATAAGTAGTTGAAGTCAGAGGTAAAAACTTGCCAAATTTGGTAAATTGTCAAATGGTATGTTTATTTTTGTTTTTGAACTATTTATAGAAAAATTTCAAATTTTTGGACGTGTTTTGGACCCATGGTCTATAGTTTAAAAATCAATTTTTATAAATGGACTAATATGATGACTTTTTACTCAGTGAAACAGGTTCGAGATCGTTAAGAATTTGTTATTCGCGGCATATAGGGTAGGATTTGGTCTTCATGATGTACTATGCATTTATACCTTATCCATTATTTAACCCTAGGATTATCTTTTTTATCATGGACTATGGTGTTAAACCATTTTTACCTTGTCTGCATCATTGTTCCTCCATGGATAGCACCTCCTTTTCATGGGTATCCTAGTTTAGAACACTTTGTTGTCTTTTGGTACCCATGTCGTAGTTGTGCTAGGTTTGCGGGAGCCTTCTTAGTAGTTTTTCATGACGAAATGAGCCTTCACTTTGCATATTTTTGCAAGCTATACCTGTTTATAAGGCTCCCCGCACTTATGGAGTTTCTTTAGGACCAAGTATGACTCCTTAAAATAGACTTGACTACCGAGTAAACTTGTTTATTCAGACTCATTAAGAATAACTGAACAGGCATCCACATTGGTGGTAGTTTATCGCTTTTTCAGACCATGTGGAATATTTATGAAAAATGAGAACTCTCTTTTCTTCGTAATTGAGAAGAGTATTCTCAGGTATAGGTTTATCACTTTTCTGAACTTGAGGGACTAAACTTACGGTAAAGGAACACACGGTATGAGCTTAGTTTTCTCTTTTTCGTGCACTGGACCCAAACATCAAAAAGATTCCGAGCGTACTTTATGTCTTTTTCATGGTCGCAAAACCTAAAGAACAAAGCATGGAGTTTACTGTTGTAAGTGCCATTTCTTGTAATCAAATGGATCTTTTCGAGTGATATTGCCTTCCTTCACACTCGTTAAACTGAGGCTACCTACCACTTCTAAAGGTATGTCAGTCTGATATTAGTTTACCCATTTTTTTGAACCTTGCCAACTAAGTACGAAAAAGGTATACCTTAGTCCTCCAGGAGCTAAGAGAGTTATTATGTGGATTGTTTTATACTTTTCTGGCCTCAAGAGACTAAATTGTATGAAAAAGAACCCCCTAGAGTCTTCTCAAAATATGAAAACACCAGTGAGCATGTACTAGTTCAGGCTCATAAAATCCACGAATCAGTAACATTATCAAGCATTATTCTCTCCCCTCTTCAATCTTGTAAAAAATGAAGAGAGACTCAAGTTAATTTTCCTGGACTTGTTAAAATTTAACAGGAAGGATAAGGAAGAATTACTCTCTTTAGGTTATAAACAGTGGAAGCATGTCCTCCTTGAACAAATCACTCTCTGAACATTCTGATACTCATGTTTCAATTTACACTTTCATCTCAGCTATTACTTCAATTTTTTACTCATCCACTTGTCCTTTATACATGGGGAATCTGATCATGTTTCCTACATGACATATAAGTCTAGTTGTCCTATCTACAAGTCAAAAGCTGCATTGGGTCATCTCTGTGTCGTGCTCACTGTTCAAGGATTTGTACCTTCATCTACTTATTATCTTGATTCCCATCATTATCCTATTTGAGAATTACTTGTGTCTACCTTCTCGTACACAGTTCCTAGTCACTCTTGTGATTGGTTGGGGGATTCATTGCCTTCCTCATCACATTACGATTTCTCATTAGTACCTCTTGAAGATGAAGACCTAGAGTTTTCACGATGGTGCCTTAGGATTCACTACCATTATTAGTGAACTCCTTTGCTTCATTCGTCAACATCACTCATTTACTGACATTCTGTTGAGTTTCTTCTATGTTCAACTTCAGCACGTATATTCACATGGTAGGGATTGTGCTGGTTCCTTTGGATTTCGATGAAGACCTTAGGTTCACATCTATAACCTAAGTTGTGTAAGATTGTGTTATATTCAACTACACAACTTCCAGATTTTGAAGACTCATCATTGTATATTGTGGCTTCGATCCACCTTTGTAATATACTTGGTCTTGTTACCCGTATCATATGATGTAATCAAATATTGTAAAGGAGATAGTGTTCCGTTATATTGAACATGGCATCCTCAGATATGATTTTGTATATGAATTTGATATATATTTGTTTCAGGTACCTCCTCTGTTTCCTTGGTAACTAAGTTCTCCAAGATTAAATACTGTAATGTATTCATCGCTTCCCTCTGACCTCATAAATTAGGGGGCATTTGTTATCATGTAAAATGGCACTTCTCTGTCCGAGTACTGACACCCAATGTGTTGGAACACAAAAGGAAAAACTAGATTGAAGTAGCCAAAATACTATAGATGGGCATGACCTTTGATACATCATCACCTTACCAGCTGAATATATTTTTGTTTGGACATTAGGGTTGAATACGCGATTATTTGCATAGCAACCCATGTATCATACGTGAGTATGTGCATTGCAACTCGCATATATATTATTAGGGCTTGCACCTGCGAGTTTCCTTAAAGCAAGTTGTGTATCATACATGACTTTCTAGTATCAATAGTTGTGTATGCCTTAATTCAGAGTTAAAAAGTATAAACATGATTAGTTGAGGATAGTTGGTCCCTTAATCATAGCTATCCCAACATCCCCGACCATCTCAACCTTTGAAACCTCTCTCTTTCCTCATGTATAAATAGAGGGTAGGGGTTGAGGCTAATCAATCATACTTAGTGGAGCAAAGTTATGCTGCTGTTTTTCCTTCAGATATCTTGGAGTAGCAGAACTCAGTGTCCTTGGTTTGCAAAGGAGCACTTGTCTCAGATGTTGGGTTTTAATCTCACCACACTTGTTTATCAATAAAGAAAGTTCTTCTTCCAATTTTGTGTCTTTGCACTCTTGTATATTGTTATTTCTGAATTAACTTATTGTTTCATTATGAATATTTTATTTCATTAACCATTGATACAATATATAAGATATTGCAGGAAGATCTTGTTCTTTGCAGGTGATTGGAGATACCCTGGAAGCTGTGGAAGCAACTTGAAGAGAAGAAGTAAAGTTCGGATTGACCGTCATAAATAAGGTATGCCCAATTTTCTTCCTATTTCTATTTCAAATTCTGAAATGGTTGATTGTCTCCAATTTAGTTTAGTAAGTTGGTAACCCTAGAGGCCCTAGGTTATAAGGGTGTGTTTCCCTGAAAAACAAGGATTTGTAAGTATTAGGTGAGTTATCATTCACTGTTTAGGAATAAAATATCATTTAAATAGGTTCAAAAGAGTTATGGAACAATTTGGAAGAGTTTGAGGGTGTTTGGGAAAACATATGAATTTGGCCTAGGGATTGCCTATGCAAGGGAGGCTTCACAAGCATTGTACGTACTTAACTAACTCATGTTATGTGAGTTATTTTGGGTTTTGGGGTGATTGTACGACCTACAACAACTTACATAATGAAATTTGATCTGACAAATCGTTCATGGCATTAGAAACAATAAAACTAGTCAATTTTAACTAGCTAATGAGCATACGCAAGAAAATAAAGAAGAAATTAGACTATGTACTTAATAAGCTCTGCAAATAAATATTATCATAGGTTTACCAGACTCTAATAATCAGAATCAAACTTAGATAACATTATTAAGGCCATGGTATCACTATCAGTGCATGAAACTTACAAAAAGGCTCATGAAATCAGCATTGGAATGCCTCTCTTACAAAATTTTTGGCATTATGACCCCAATGGAGCAGAAATATTGTTGTATAACAGATATCAGAAATATTAGAAGAATATGAGAATCTCAGAAATATATTGGAGGAGATGATCTCCCTCAATGGTTCCCAAAATTGTAGATTTGAGGCTTGAACCTAATGCCCAACACCAATCTCACAATCCTAAGAGCATAAGTGAAGTCTGCTTCACTGGATCTCAAATTCCAAGGCTGAATTTCTGGTCTATGAGCTTGATCTTGGTCTTCAATGGCTTCTCCTTGACTCTCTTTGGATGCACTAAAGAATATAAGAGAGTAGAGAAGAGACTAGGAAGGCTTCGGGCGCATCACCCAAGGTAGTTGAGGCACATCACTCAGACAAGAAGCTATGCTTCACTCAACATCAAACTAGTAATGATAAAAAGTTGTGAAATGGATTTGGAAGCATTATTTTATATACTGAGTGACTTTTTGAGCAAGTCACATAACTTGTTGAGAAAGTTACCCACTTGCAAACCCAAACCCTAATCCATGAATGCACCCTCTTTGAGGAAATTAGCAAGTTTGTGCATAGGGTAATATTTCCTTTCTTTGCATCCTTGAAGATAATTGGAAACCACACCCTTCTTGACCAAAATTTTCCTGCTTTATGTCTAACTACTTTTCCTGCACTTTCCTTCTTTTAAAACTTCCTTGCTTTTCCCTGCTTTTGACAGTTTCCATTTTTTTAATGACATATTGCTTTTGCCTACTTTTGCATTGTTTCCATTTTTTATTCTAGGAAAGTTGGCTTGCCTAATGCACCCTCCTTCCTTGACAACTCATTTCCACATCTTATTATTTTTCATAATAATTAATCAATTACATACCAACAACCAAAATTAGGAAATTAATCTAATACATGCCTCTATAGTGTTAGCTAATTAAAATTACATAGGAATACTTCATTTAATTCATTTTAAACCCCCTAGGCACTTGACATGGTCAACACTTAATGTCCTTCAAGGGAGGGACATGACACCACACAACCCTGAAAATATGTCATTTCAAGAAAAATATAATAGTATGCACATTATGACCGTGGTATTCATGGTACAGATGTTTGAATTGGTCACTAACATAGCTATTATAGTCAAACAACAAGATCAAGACTAAAGAACATGATGAGCAACTATGATGCATGTATGATGGTGTTTACGCTAACTCTACTTCCTCAACATGAAAACTAACCAAGTATATAAACCATGAAACAATTAGGCATCAATATGACCCCCCCCTCCCCCCCACACACATTAATATCAATACCGTTCAAATGAAAATTTCCAAATGATCTCTACCCCAACATTTGTTTCCTGAGACATTGTTTGAGAGTAAAACCAATCCTCAGAAGGAAAATTTATTGCCTACTAAGTAGAGGCTGGACCCTAAACCTCAAATAAACTAGAAATCCATTCCTAATCCCAAACCTACACAAGAGGTGACTACTCCAAAAGAAACTTTCGAACATAAGAGGTCTTGTCCTATTAAAAACAAGGATGCTCCATCAACATGTCCTAATGTGGAAGATCATGTTGGGGTTAATGTTGTTGGGAAACTATCAAATTCATCAATATTGGTTTCCCTATGCGAATTGGTTAAGTTGTAATTAAATAGACTTTCAAGTAAGAAGGGAAAAGTTTGAGCATGTTATATGTTCATCATCATTGTGTTGAAGTCCATCAGGGCTTTTATGACCCCTTTTTATTTTTTCCACATGTTCAACCTTGCGGGGATATTGTAATAAATGTACTCGCATGATGAATTTTTGTAAAGGACTTGGCTTTCCTAGGACTTAGACATCAATCCGGTTATTCCAGTGTTTTTTCCCTTATTAATTATGCACTGTTAAATAGGTGATGTATAATTTTTGAGTTTTTCACCTCCTCCTCCAAGGTTGGAATGGTCGTCTTGGTGGTTAGGCCTTAGGAGGTTTTTAAAGTTCACGTGTCAATGTATATAACCATTATATACATTGGTTTAGAGTCATATGAACATGTTCTAGGTCCCCATAGGTTTATTTTTGTTTTTCGCAAAACATAATTTTTCCCGTAAAAATGGTGAATTTTTTAATGTTTTAATTTAAAAATGTAAAATTCCATAAAAGTGTGGCTAGGGGGCCAAATTTGTTCATTTTTGAGAAAATATGATGATATGTGAACTTTAAAACTTGATGTGTGGAAATATTGAATACTTAAATCAATGAGCCATTCAATCACAACACAAGATGTACCCTGGATAAAACCCTCAAAATAATGAGGATGAAAAACCCGAACAAATATTCAGAGTATAATTATGATAGATCGAAGAGAATTCCTTTTTACAAAATGTCAGATTGCTTTTGGCACCCCAGGTGCTAGATAAGAGAGAATACTGAGAAATAGATAATAGAGATCAACCGTCTCAACTTGCTATGGATCCAACACATTAATAACAAGCTACAAACCCTGCCATGCAAGCTATAGTGAGTGGTTGCATGGGTATAGTGCATCACATGCATAAAATATGAATTTCCTTCTTGAAAAAATATGATGTGCTTTGGTTTCTCTAATCCTGCATACATGATTACGCAATAACAAACAATTGTGGTATTAATTCATGTTTTATTGACTCAAGAGTGAACTCGCCTCTTAACTGGATGTAGGACCACTTAGTCAACATGCTAACTTAAGTTTTATCTTGAAATAACTCAAGTGTTGTCATGCAAACACTCAATTAACTGAAGTGTCATATTTTGGTTAACTTAAGTGTCGTCTTTTAGATTAAGTAAAGTATAAATAATGCAAAACACTTTAGTTAATTAGTCCATATTTATTAACACTTGGTTAATTATTATTAACTGAAATAATGTTGAATGATTTATTTTAGTAACCACTGTGAGTTATCCTTAATTAACTGATGCATACATTAATCCTTTGGCCAATGCTTTAACTGAAGCATATATTTAGGCTTGAATTAAGGCACACATTGATATTTAACTAAAGCTTTTAATCAATTCGAGTTCAATTAGTCATCTCATGTGTAATTCAAATTCTATCTTTCTCTATTCATTATCTCTTTAACTCTTATCTTACTGCATGGTCAATATGTGTTAACATTAATTATCTACCATATCATATTATACTCATAATATTTGTTAGATGTTGTGATCATATAGATTAATCTCGATCCAAATCATTATATGCTAAATTAATTCACACTAGAGGTGTTAAGTCTCTATAGGAGACTTAATAGCATCTAGTGACCATGGTTAGTAATATATCACACAACATTGATGCTTCAACATGCAAAGCATCCACCTCTATAACTGGAGGCCCACCCCATGGGTACCTACTATAACTAGAGGTCCACATGAGAATCAACTACCTCTATAACTAGAGGTCCACCTCATAAGTACCTACTATATATGAAATTCCATATGAGAATCATGACTTGACACATACAAGTCCGAAGCCTTATCCAACAAGAATTTACAACATCATCACTTTGATAAATCAAAGCATTCACCTCAACACATGAGGAATAACATTTATAACTAAAGGCTTAGTCATCCTTGAGTCCAATTCAGGAATCTAGTCCAAGTTACCAAGTCCAACTTATCCTCTCTACTCAACACATGAGGCCCAATCTTGACTGCACAAGATTGGCTTGCAGAATGACTCGTGATTCTGTACATTTAACACGCCCTCTTAGCGAGGGAGGGATTCTCTACCATACCATTCTTGTCTCAGAATTACCTATACTTAGTCACTGACAAAGGATTTGTTAAGACATCTGCAATCTACTTTTCAGTAGCAATGTATTGAAATATTACCTTTCTGGACCATGTCTCTAATAAATTGATGCTTCATCTCAATGTGTTTTATCATAAAACACAAGGTTTTCGGAAAGCTTGATGCAACTTTGATTGTCACAATTCATGACAATAGACTCAAGTTTTTAACCCAACAAGTAGCTTCCCAAGCCACACTACTTCTCAGCAGGAAGTACTAGCAAATGAATAAACTTTGCTTTTGTAGTACTAGCTGAAAATGTACCTCAAAGGTACTTAAGCATATGCTTAGTAGTAAGCATAAAATGCGACCTGTATACTATGTATAAAATACATTAATACACCAATATGGTACTTCTTCATGGTAGCATCGACTGGATTCAATCCATAATCCAACTGATGTAGTTTTATTAAATTAAAACCCATGGATTTTCAATCCATCATATACAACATATCATATGTGTAATTTCCTTGCAGAAGGAAAATATCATCTGTCCTTTGTCAATCTTCAATACTAGTTGACTTCTTTAGAATATTCTATTGTCCGGAGAAGTTCTCTATGAGATTTCCATTCTCTGTGATGTTCTCCAAGGCCTGACCACTTTCAAAATGGTTTCATTTTTCCTTTTTCTATCTCACATTACCCCACTATCCAACTATATGGCTATTTGACCTCTCCAAGAGGTTAACTATTCCCTGACAGTCCTGACTATAATTCTCTCGAGTATCTGATAGTCTCAGAGACCTTGACTATTATTTGATATTCATATAAGGTATTTGACTATGTCTCTGTTCATGTGGGTGCACCCCACAAGAGATACTATAGCCCCTAACTATCTGAGTCATGTACCATGACTAATATGAGTTATGTGCAACTTAGTGGATTATCTGCTGCATACCTTAACTGATCCATATACCACTACATAGCTAATTTGAGCTATGTGAAACTGAGTAGCTTATCTACTGCATGGATTAACTAATCCATGTACCACTACATAGCTAATTTGAGCCATATATCACTATATGGATAACCGATATCTAAGTCATGTATTACTACATGGATTACTAGTGGGGAAAACTCTTGAGACATGTCCCACATGAATAACTAGTTGGGATTTTATATATCTATATATTGTTGCCTATGGAGACACATCAATACTCCCTCTTCATCTATAGGAGTCTTTTTTATTACACCAATCTTGTCTCGGAAGTACTCAACTTTTCTTTGGATAGAGGCTTAGTAAGTATGTTAGAAATATGCTCATATGTGGATATGTGCTAGATTTGCACTTCTCCTTTATGCACCATGTCTTGGATGTAACATGTCCATGACATATCTGAATCAATATCCAAACGTACCATGTAGGTACCACAACACATGTTTTGTTGTACATGACTATGTACTGATTGCAAATCATATATTCATTCTGGTGCTAAAAAAGTACATCTAGGATCTACCCAACTGTATGTGAGATCCTCCAAATCTGAAGAAGAATCAAATTTATATTCATCATTATATGTGTGTCCATATACTTACAATCCATTGTCCCGAATCTCTTCAGAAAGTATTTTTCTTGACTGAGGAAAACCTTATTTGGTTTCAGCCACACCTCTAATTCCAAGAATCATGCCAAGATTCTTGA
This sequence comes from Pseudotsuga menziesii, assembly GCA_001517045.1. NCBI lineage: Eukaryota > Viridiplantae > Streptophyta > Pinopsida > Pinales > Pinaceae > Pseudotsuga > Pseudotsuga menziesii. Next base: position 126,943 of record LPNX011229660.1, read on the forward strand.
ATACTATGATCGGTTTCCTTCTGTATATGAGCACCATGCAAGTATCCTCTTAGCAAGAGATTCATCATCTAGTTCTATTGATTCTTCAGGGGCTAGCAAAACTATCTTCTCCCTCTCTTTCTGGATGTCTTCATATTTGTACTATTTTCTTTCAATACATGAATGTATATAGGACTAATTGAAGGTTTATATATATATA
>LPNX011229660.1:127905-175753 GCA_001517045.1 Pseudotsuga menziesii
TCTGCATTTAATACATGTCAATCTATGCTTGTAGGTCAGGGCATATGGTTTTTCCCTTCAAGATAAATTTATTTTAACGATTATAAATATTGCATAATCATGAAATTCAATCATACCAATACTTTAATGCACTGGAAATGGTTCACATGGTTATGTACTTATTTTTAATTAATGTCTCAGCATAACCATTCATATCTCATGTAATGTTAAGCAACTTTATATTCTTCTTTACTTAATCACACAACAATATCCCAAAATCCGATGAACAAATCCAATGCAATCTGATGAACTTGACTGTCTCGTCAGATTTCACATTCAAAATTATGAATTTTGATTAAAGTTTTTTATTTGATACATGGCATTGTCAGTTATCCGACGACCGTCAATTATTTGACAACTACCGTCGATTATCCGACAACTTCCATCGATTATCCGACTTATACATGGTAATGGTAACTAGGGTAATATCGTCGGATATTCGACGAATTTTAAATTTTAAAAACTATAAATTATGGTAACATTCCGACATGTTTTCCATGCAAGTGACAATATGTAGAAATTATATTATTCGCATGGACTGTTTTCCATAAAATAATACACAATTATTTCAATTTTTTTTGTGATTAAAAATAGTGAAGTGTGGAGATTGATTTTCTAAGATCAATAATCTTCATTCAAGCTCTTTATGGGAAAATGTCAAATAGCAATATTCATGATGCAGGCGAACAAAATCGACAGTTGCTTGCTAGATTATGGGATGGACTGAAAATAAAGGGTGATGGGAAATGGTATTGTCCATGTAGTCAATGCAGGGGATTTAAAAGGAGAAGAATAAAGATCATAATAGCCAAAAAACATTGTAGGGAACATGGACACGATGAGGGGGGACATGAATATCGTCCATTTGTAAGTTTTGCATTATATATGTTTTTTTATTGATTGTTTTGTAAATGTATGTATTATTTTAATATTTCTTATATTAACTAATATCTATTGACGGTTTCATGTAATTATAAAGGAAATAAATCCCACGGCATATCGTCCAGAGGACGTGCTTTCAGAACAAGTACCGGAGGAACATGGAGCTATGAATAATGGAGAAAAAGTTAATGATAATATTGAAGAAGATGATCATACTGATAACATAGTTGAAGATGATGGTACAAATACATTGATCCATGATGCATTTAATGTTAGAATGGATGATGATGATGATGATGATCATGAAAATGATGACTTTGATGGTGTTCATGACTTACCTCTTCTTGAGAAGGCATACGAACCCCTTTATGAGGGCTCCAACACAAATCTTCTCTTTGCTATATTGTTGATAATGAACTTGAAGGTTATGAATGGCCTTTCAAACACATCAGTCACATGGATGTTAAGGTATGTAATATATTCCATCACATATATATGATCGCACTAAAGGTTATCATTGTTCGTTTAATAAAATTATTGTTAATTAATAAGTCAAATTAATATGGATGAAATGTGTTTCATTAATATTGTTTATCTATTTATATATTAATTAGATTTTTATTTTAATTTGTTGTAGCATGATAGCTGAATTTTTGTTACCACCATCAAATATTTTACCTTGCACATTTCAAGATTTATCTTCCATCATGAAAGAAATTGGAATGCAATATGAAGCAATTCATGCATGCCCCAATGACCATGTTATATATTATAATCAACATGCATTTGAAATTGAATGTTCGAAATGTCATATCAGTAGATATCGAACATATCAAGTAACAAAAAAGGTGCCTCACAAGTTTTTTCGTTATATTCCCATTATTCCACGTTTGCAACGTCTGTTCAAGTGCAAAAACATAGCGCAATTTATGGATTACCATGCACAAAACATAAGTAAAGATGACATTATTTGAATTCCTGTAGATGGTTCCTATTTAGAGATATGGAGGAAAAATGGTCTCACTTTAAAGAAGAACCTCATAATCTTAGGATTTATTTGGTAACAGATGTTGTCAATCCATTTGTAGAGATGAGATCCATTTACTTGGTGTGGCCTATTTTTTTTATCAACAATATCATTCCTCCATGGATGTCAATAAAGAGGGAGCACATAATGTTGTTGATTATTATTCCATGTATGTGTCTACAATTTTTTTTTAAGTGGCATCTCATTTGTCATATTTTGTTGCATAATGTCATATATATATATATATATATATATATATTATTTTTCTATTGTGCATGGTTTATATATATAAATGGTTGTAATAATTATATATTTTATATGTTCAAATCAATCAGGTAAGTACCAAGTTAAAGATATGAATGTATATATCGAACTTCTTATTGACGAGCTACTAAAGTTATGGAATGGCATCACTATGTATGACGTATCTAGACCAATATGGCAAGGCAATTTCAATTCCATGCATGCTTGTATGGACAATATATGATGCCCTAGGGTTAACCCATTTTTGCGGTTTGTAATTATAAGTTTCACTAGAATTGCATTTATTTTTATGAACTAGTTAATACATTATGAATGCATGTTTTTTTAAATAATCCATTCATTTTATATATAATTATAACTGACATAGATAATCCATCTCTGTATTTAGGTCTTCAGACAAAGAGAAAATTTGCATGTCCAGTTTGTGGTCCTAAGATCAAATCTCGTCATTCCAAAAGTTTAGGAAAGGAGGTGTTGATGAGTATATGCACTTCCTCTCTAAGAATCATACGTATCGAACTACCGAAATACATTTGTTCAATGGGAAGAAAGATACTACATTAAAACCGTAGAGAATGACACCTCACCTATGGAAGTTGCAATATAATAGAAATCGTCAAGGTACGTATGAATCATCGTATATGATTTGCTATGAAATTTTGTTTATTGTGTGTTGTTTACTGTAATTGAAATTGATTTCTGTAATTTTTTTTAAAACTATGATCCATGATGGTCGTCATGATCATGAAGGCATTAATGGGATTCCACGAGGAATGAAACATTACCCTAAACAATTCATTAGGTTTCCCTACTATGAGCACCTACGAATTTCCCATGTGTTTGATACAACGCATATCAGAAAGAATGTGGCTGAAACATTATGACAAATATTGGATGGAAGGAGTGAGAAAGAAAAAAATGTCAAAATTTGTAATGACATTCAAGAATCCAACCATGCAATGAAAGATGCCATTCAATTTCATAGAAATGAAGACCAAATTAATATAAACTCACTTCCATGGATGTTAACAGAGCAACAAAGTAATGTTGTAAAAGAATTCACGGGAAAAAACAAATTTCCCATCAATTTTTGTGTGAACTTGAAGAATATCATAATAAAGGAAGGTGATTTTGCAAGGGTGAAAACACATGATTGACATATCTTCATGAAGGTAATTATTATGGTATGCATATAATTATTGTTATATTAACAACATTCTAGTGCATATTGCTGTTATTTTTTTGTCTACTTTTTTGTAAAAAAAATGAAACGATTTGTATATTGTTACAACATGTTCTACCTCTCTCTCTCCCACGCAACTTTGACAACAATGTCAAACAAGTTATATATAATCTTGAGAAATACATGAGGTAAGTAGCGATTTTTTGCATGCGCTTAGTGTTTGTTTAATTCATTGTAGAACTTATATTTGTTTTTTGTGCACTAATTCATGTTATGTAATATAATGTTTGTTTGTGTTAAATCTCATGATTGGTTTGCATCACTTGTATATGGTTGGCATCTGAAGAAATCCATAAAGAAGATATAAATTATTGGAGGAGATAAATTACTTTTCTCATGTGTGAAATGCAGAAGCATCTACCTTCAACATTTTTCAATGCACAAGAACACTGCCTCATACACCAAGTTGAGGAGATTGAATTGTGTGGACCTATACACTCAAGGTCCATGTGGATGGTCGACAGACACTTGAAATTTTTGAAGGGTCTGGTTAGACAACGAGCACGTCCTGAGAGTTCTATGATGGAGGGATATTTGGTATACCAAAACATGATGTATATTAGTGAATATATTCCTAAATTAGCATCGAAGCTCAATTTAGGTCACATTTGTGATCCACACTCCAATAACAATTTTGAAGGGGAGTACTTGAAGGGGAAAGGTAGATCGAGGAAGGTGAAAAGTAATTATTATCTAGTGGAGATTAATTAATATAATACATTTGACTGTTGATTTTTATGTATATATCATACATATTCTATTTTTGATATTCAATATGCATAAATTAAAAGTGTATACTTTGTTAAGTGAATATACATTTGTATTGAATTTTAATTTTAATTTTATCAAACAGTTGGTCGAGAGTGGGATGCACTTCCTTTATACATCGCAAACAATCTTGATTGGATGAAGGTATGGATTGAATGATGTGAACAATCCGATCATGGAATATCATGGGAAGGTGTGGCTTCATTGGTTAAAGAAACACATCGCAATGGAGATACCAATCTTACACAAAGAGAAATCGATTTAACATATGGTTTAAAAGATAAGTAGGCAAGCATATTAATCAACCACACTATTTTTTTTTTTGCAAACATATTGATGCACACATTGATTTTTTCCCTATAGGGCATAAACATGCACTTAATCATAAATGAATCATCATGATGTAATATTTATGTGTATGGCTTGTTGTAGGTAAAACACCATAAGGCTATGTGGGGCAATGGCTGGAAATATCACATCAAAAAGTTGGATGAAATGAAGAAAACATCATATTGTGGGATATCTGCAGTCTTTGAGGTGACCAATGTTTCCTCTAGAAGTGACAGACATCCAGAACTCTCAGAAAATTAATACTATGTGTATTTGGAAGATATTCTTCAGTGTGACTTTAACTCCTTCAAGGTAGTTATGTTCGTTTCAAATGGTACAGGTTACGATTATGTTAGAGCATTATTTCACCTTAGTACCATGGTCATACACCTATGCCACATTTTCATTAGTCTTATGCTTATGTTATATGGTCCAAAAATGCAGATGGCTAAGAACGTCTTGCGATCCAGAACTACCTACGGTGTTCAGAAGAGAAAAGTTGGCGACAGGATGAATGGAACGTGGACGGTGGATATGAGAGATTCCTTTGATCGGACGATTGAGAAGACTCCCAAGATACAGATCTCCCATATAGTGTGGAAAGGACAACAGAGGAGGAATTCACGCGTGTAATTTGCCCCATTGCAAATTAGCCGATTCCTCCGATGCCATTCGGGATACACTTGAGGTGGAAGTCTCATCCAGTGACACAGTTTTCCCAGTTTGCAAGTGTGGCACGTGGTTCGTTTCAGAGGAAGCCGTGAGAGAGATAGAGGTTTGATTCACTGAGGCGACAGACCTGGCATTTACATGAGACCAAGAGATGCAGCAAACTAAAACAGCCCGACCCCACCATCAAGGTAACTGAAAGGGCAGGAGAAGACCACGCGGAAATGGTTCGGAATCTTAGCCATGACGGATAATATGATTGAACATCAGGAGGGAAAATCCCTGCCCTGGCACCACACATGCCACCATTGCAGCCACTTTAAGGGTATAGCCCTTCCCAAAGCCATTCCTGCTCGCACTAGATAACACCATCCTCCGAAGATCTTTGAGACACGGAACTATGTAGATGATAAGAGATATAGGGTTGAATTTCGAGAAGTGTTGAAGTCTTTCATAGACAACCATGACTATGTGGTTCGAGAAATTAGTTCGACAAGGGGTACTCTTGGTAGGCAGGCATGAAATCTGTGTTCTGGTTATCCACACCAGAAAACCACCAACCACCAGGGCACAGATGTGAAATACCAAGGGGGATTCACCCGCTTCTACACAACCCAGTCCCTGGATGTGCAGTGCATGGGTTTTAACATCCCTGCGACGTCCCTCTGGCACTCCTGGCTGTAGTCACGACCTCCAAAGTCTCAGCTCACAGTGGTGGCAGAGCTATTGGAGCAAATGCTTGTACTGGGATGAGGTGGGTCCAAAGCCTTCGACGCCATTCCTATAGGCTCCACTTGGCTGCTTGGTCATGGGCGAGGAGAAGGTCAAACGCACACTTGGATGCATGACTCGCAGAAGAATCCCCCTCACATGAGGAAGAAGATAGTACAAGGATGATAAGCTTCTTAAGTCACTTATCGTCACCAAGCGTTGTGCCACCTTTTCTTTGGCCTCCTCCTATAACAGTTTCACCCGACGGAGGATGAGGTCGGGAGAATAGTGGAGGAGGGGATTCAGGTCTTATTGTCAGCCTTTCAGTGATATGTGCGAGCTGGACAAGGAGACCCAAAATAGGTCTAGGGCAACCTGTGTGGACGATTGACTGTCAGCATGTCGCGTGGGAGTCATTTTCACGAAGCAGGATGGTATGGGGCTTTGCACTGTCAGCCTGTGTTATCATGCGCCGCATCTCCATGATGTTTGTTTATAATTGTAAAAATGTGGCGATAGCCCACTCTTTACACTGTTAATACCTGATGGCGACTTGTAACAGCTTTTTATTCGGTAATCTCAGCATTAGGATTGTATAAAAATGCTCCTGATAGAGGGAGAAAGGAGTTAGTGAATTGGATTGGGAAACAATCTCGGGCTGAGGCTCCCATTTGTAAATCTTGATACCTATGTATGAATAAATTGCACTGAAAGACTGTTACTCACAGCAGAGATTCCTGTGTTGTTGTTTTTCTTAATAAGTACTTTCTTTTACGTGTAAATGTGTTTCCTGTTTCCACTCCATTTTGTTAAGTGCTTTTCATGTCTGCAACTTAGAGTGTAGTGGTTTGGAATTCATACTCGTTATGCTCTAGCCGTTGTTCCAGGTATTCATCAATAGTTCTTCTAAAGTTGCATGGAATTCATCTCACCGATGCTCCATGCGATGAACTGTCCCTTCTTGTCCTCTAAATCGCCCGCTAAATATCTCCTGACTGGGAAATCAGCAGCTATCTTGCCTCTATTTACAATTTTATGTCATTCTTTCCATTTGTAATCATTTCTTGTGCAGGTCTTGACTCCATTTTCCCATGGTCCCTTGCCCCTGATAATCCCACCATGCACCTTCCTCAACATACTTTGCCCCATTCAGGATCCTAGCCCCCTGATTACACTGATTGAAAATCCTATGCGGAGTAGACTCTAGTGACACACAAGGCTGACAACCTTATGTGGAGTATACTCCGGTGACAAGCAAGAGATCCCTCTTTGATTGCGCAGGGCCGGAGGCGTATTCTAAAGAGGTTCCGCTGTTTCCCGGGAGTGGCCTCCCCTCGCTCGACCTTGGGGACTCAAAATCCCGGTGCCAACAGAATATAAATAGGAGCAACTGATCTTTTCCATTCTTTTGAAACTAGGTCCAAAGTATTCAGTGTTTGTGTCAACATTCCACTCTAGCAAGCTCACAGCTCGAAATTGGAGGATGCCTTCACTTACAGACTTCATGGAGTGTCTAAATCAAGAACAAGACAAGTTGGTGCAAATGGGTACCATCAAATCCACCAAGGATCAAGCCCTTGCTGTAGGAGTTTTGAATCTAGAAAAAGGAAAGAATAAATCCAAAGATTCAAAGCAGGAGAAGCCCAAATCTTCATATGGCGTTTTGAATCCTAGTAAGCACATAGACAAGAAGAAGCAAGAGAAGAAAAAATGCACCTATTGTCACAAATGGTGGAATCCAGAGAGTGCATGCATGAATAAAACCATTGACATGATGGCGCAGCTCCTTGAGACATTAGAGAAATTTTGGGGTCTAAAATGGGCCTCCTAAGGAAAATAATAAAATAATAGTTAAAATAATAAAATAATATTGAATAATTTTGGAGGAAGAAAGAAAAAAACTACTTTTTGTGTTCGTATTTTCGACATATCTCCCTGTGTTTTTACTCAAATTTCGATCGGGAGAGCTCGTTGGATGCAGAATTTGATTCCGCATCCAACGAGTACCCACACTGCATACTTTTGATGGACCCCGCTACCCGAAAAACAAGAAATACCTGAAAAATGTGATGATGATGTCATCATCACGTTTTTTCAGGTATTTCTTGTTTTTGGGGTAGCGGGGTCCATCAAAAGTATGCAGTGATTCCGCATCCAACGAGCTCTCCCGATCGAAATTTGAGTAAAAACACAATGAGATATGTCGAAAATACGAACAAAAAAGTTTTTTTTAATGACAAATATGTCAATTCAACCATTATGGTTGACTTATTTTATTGAAATTCTATTGGTTCTTGAATTCCAACTCACAAAAACTTATTTTGGCAGGTTTTCTTATAAGGCCCATTTTAGACCCCAAATTTCCTCTAATGAGAACAACATCCCACTGGCAGAAGGCACAAGGAAGAAAGAGGGAGGTTCAACCTCAAACAACAAGGAAATATTCCATGCTTTGGTTGCTAGATATTTAAACTCTTCTTACTTCATCATAGATTTAGGTGCCACCAAGAACATGGCCTCCATGCATGATTCCTTCTTGACCCTACATCCTTATTGTGGTCCATCCATCCTCATGGGTGATGATTCCGAAATCCAAGCCAAAGGGATTGGAAGGATTGATCTTGAAGATGGGAACTTAAAAAATGTGTTGTTTGCGTCTGATCTAGCAGCAAACCTACTTTCTTTCTATCAAATGACACACACTGGTACATACAAGAGAGTAAAATTTACTCAAAATTATGTGGAGATCTCAGAAATCTCTACAACCCAAGTTGTTGTAGTGGGTTTTGCTGACCATGATTCGAGAATGTACAAATTCTCTCATTTCCTTCCATACAAGGGAATGTGCCTGTCACATGCTAATGAGACAAGAAATTTGTGGAATGATATATATGGTCATCTCAACTACATGTACTTCTAAGCACTAAGCAAGGAAAGCATGGCTGAAGGGCTTCCTACCATCAAGTTTTTCAATGGCAGATGCAAATGGTGTGTAGTGGGAAAACTTTGCTGAGCACATATATGAGAAAGGAAAGGCAAGGAGGGTTGTCAAAGTGATTGATATGATCCATTCATATCTCATAGGGCCTCTTCCCACACCCTCATATGGAAATTCAAGGTATGTGTTGACTTTCATAGATGATTTCTCAAGGTACTATCATGTGTATTTTCTCAAGCTAAAATCTGAGGTCTTTGAGACTTTCAAAGTGTACAAATCCTTAGTTGAGAACGCATGTGGGAACAAGATCAAGGTTCTTAGGACTGAAAATGGTAAGGATTGTGTAAATAATAATTTTCAGCAGCTTTGTGAGGAATGTGGCATCCAAATGCAGCATTCCATGCCCTACACACCACAACAAAATGGTGTTGCAGAGCACAAGAACAAGGCTCTCAAGGAGATGAAAACATGCATGATGGAAGCAAAGGATTTGAATCCTAAGATATGATCCAAATCTATTAAATGTGCTGCATATGCTCAAAATATATCTCCACACAAAGCATTGGATGGAAAAACTCCACACGAGGCTTGGAGTGGTCACAAGCCCAAGGTTTCTCATTTTAGGGTTTTTGGCTCAAAGGCTTGGGCTAGGATTCCTCCCGAGAAGAGAAAGGCCTTGAAACATCAAAGAAAGGAGTCAATTATGGTTGGATATGCTGAATATGCAAATGTATACAAGCTCTTTTAACCCTCACTCAAAAAACATTCATTTAAAGGACTGTACAATTCAAAGAAGAGCACATGCAGGAGATCGAACTAGCTCAAGGGGAATGCTCAAATCCTCCACTCCATGATGAGGTAAATGATGATACTTCCTAATATTTTTCTGATTCTGATTGATGATGATGACATTGACATGCATTCAGATCATGACTCACCCATTCGTCCCAATTGGGCTAAGAAAACCATTCAAGCAAGTGGTGAGCTTGCTGGAGATCCACCGGACTCTATGAAGAGTAGATCTCATTTTCAAAATGCCTTCTCTACTTGTGAATTGAATATTTCAAAGAGATACTTCATGATGGTTAGATATGATCCTCAGATATATCAGGAAGCATCGCTTGACCTAATATGGGAAACATCCATGCAAGAATATTTCAAGTCCTTACAAGACAATGAGACTTGGGAATTGGTTCCCTTTCCCTCCAAGAGGAAACTAGTGCAATGTAAGTGGGTATATAGGAACAAAGTGGATGATGATGGTTATAATATAAAGTATAAAGCTAGGTTGGTTGCAAAATGATTCTATCAAGTCCAAGGAGTGGACTATAAAGATACATTTTCACCGGTTGCAAAGATGGACTCTATCAGGCTAGTTTTAGCCATTGCTGCATCTAAGCGCTGGAAGGTTCACCACATTGATGTGAAGAGTGATTTTCATCATGGTGACATTCATGAAGAGATATATATGCAACATCATGAAGGTTTCATTCATGATCCTTAAAAAAAATTCAGGTTGAAGAAGTCTCTCTATGGCCTCAAGCAAGCCCCCATGGCTTGGTATACCAAGATGGACAATTTTTTGCTATCACTTGGATTTGAAAGATGTAAATTTGATCCTAATGTGTATTTGAAGCATGTTGGTGATTTATTGCAGGTAATATTACTGTATGTTTATGACCTTTTGAGTACAGGGAGCTGCACTAAAGATATAGGATCAATAAAGTCTTCATTGCACAATGACTTCTCCATGACTGACCTTGGATTTTTGAAACAATTTCTTGGATTAGAGATTGAGCAATATGATGCAGGGATCAAGGTTAACCAACCAAAGTATGCTACAGACCTGTTATTGAAGTTAAAAATGGTTGAATGTAAGGAAAGCAAGTTCCCATTCCTATCAAGAATAAAACTAGGTGATTTTGGTGCATCTCCATTGGTAGACAACTCGTTGTACAAACAACTAGTTGGGATTTTTCTACATCTTACACACTCTCGACCTGATTTGGAATATGATGTAGGTGTTGTTTCAAGATATATGTAGGTGCCTCATGAGATCCATTGGAAGTTTGCAAAAATAATCTTGCATTATGTGCAAGGAACTAAACACTTCGGGGTACACTATGTTGTTGGTTCTCCACTAGAACTAGTTGGATTTACTGATCCTGATTGGGCTGGAGATTCCATTGACAAAAATTCAACTTCATGTTATGTCTTCATGATTTCACATGGTCCCATATGCTGTTCAAGCAATAAAAAACATGCTATATCCATTTCTTTAGCTGAGGATTAGTGAACACAACTACATAATGTGTGTGGTTGCAAGGTATTCTTGGGGAACTTGGATTTTCATTTGATTCACCCACACTCATTTGGTGTGAAAATAAAAGTGCAATCAAGATTTACACTGATCCAGTGTAGAGATAGAGGACCAAGCACATTGAGATACACATGCACTGCATCATGAGATTGGTGCATGAGCATGTGATATCATTTTAGTATTGCCCATATGTAGAGCAAACTGCTGACATATTCACCAAGAGCTTCACAGAGAATACATTCACCTATATGAGATCACTTATTGGAGTAGGTGACACATGGTGATGGCTGATATTCACTTTCATATTTTGCTCCATGTCCATTTTAGAGGGGAGGTTTTTGTTCACATGAGGTTTTCCTCCTTACCTTGGTTATATGGACTAATAAATTTTTGTAACATGTGACTTGAGACTTAGTTTCCAAGGCATCAATAATGTGATGTAATTATATTGATTTGGGCTTAAGTGGGGGTGTTAGATAAATCTTCCACCTTAGTACCATGGTCATACACCTAGGACACATTTTCATTAGTCTTATGCTTATGTTATATGGTTCAAAACTAGGTTGTGTTGGTCAACCTTGGTCTATTTGGTGTTTTGGACTCATAAATGAACCCATGCACTCTCTTTTGATCATTATAGTTACACATGCACCCTCATTAATGATTGTTTAGTCCTTGGTGCACTCCCCATCCCTTAAATCAAGGAAACTGGTTGACTAGAGGCGCCTATGCATGCATTTGGGTGGTTTTTTACTTTTCTGGACCATTTATTGCTTCCTAGAGTCACTCCCACTCACCCATGCACTAAACCACACCTAACCTACCATAATTTATGTCCTATCATGCTCTATCCACGTTCACACTAGCATTCATGACCGTTTGAGGTGGTTTGGGAGCTCATTGGTCCACCTAGGGGGGTTTTGAGGCCAAATATAAGCCTGGCACATGTATGCATCCAAATTATCTCCAAAGGCTAATGATTTATCCCTATTGTAATATAAAAATGCTCTAGACATATTTACATGTTGGAAAGTCATAATAAAATGAGTTATTGACTTCATTTCTATGTGTTAATTTCACTCTTTCTACTGTTTTCTGCATATTTTCTGAGTAATATTGAATTGTGAGGATTCCTTAGCTCCTAGATCCTATTGTGAATCATATTTTAATAGATTGAATCAACATGATCCTAATAAAACTATTATTGAACATGATAATGGATTTACCATGGTTAATACAAGGTTATTTGAGCATGGAACATAGCCCTATGTTCTTCCAAGCCAATGTGAACAGGTATTTTACTATGAGGTTCCAGGTAGAGGGTGTTGGTAATTTGTTGTGAGACATGATTCATGGGGAAGGCTGGTAAATTATAACATAGAGGAAGGTAATGAAGAGGCTATCGAAGAAGAAGACGATGTTGAAGATGATCAACATGAGTTAGATGATCATGTTCTAGAAGAATATGTCGAAGAATTAATTGAATCAGATGATGTAGCAGACAATTCCCATGAAGATGATATCGACGATGACATGATGATCATAATTCACATTGGTGACGATGATGATATGTCCAATCCTTACAATGTTGACTCTGGATCGGATGATACAGATGATGACTTGGATGAAGAAGATGATGAAGTCCATTGAAGTGTATGAGGTATGCCTTAATATATCTACTCTATATACTTTGATTTAATATTGCAATATAATTATTGAATTTTATTGGTACATATAAATTAACCGTTTCTTAGTGTTTTCACCACTTTCCTTGTATGTTGGCATATTTGTTATAATTAGAGACATTGCTTCTTAAGTATGACAAAAAACACATTTTTTTTTACATAGATTTTGTTGGGTCATGGGGAATTGAGAGTGAGGTGAGAGGGGGGTGGGGGAGGGGCCATAAGATCTTCCAACTTCATGTGGTTGGCCCTGTTCACTAGAGAATATTAAATTATTCTCGAAACAAAGAGAATCTCAGTAAGGAAATGCATAATTATTATGCTAAACCAAATGGCGTGCTTGATCATGTACTTCACGGGGCCAACGCTGAATTTTTTAAAATTTTGTACTTGCTTGGACTGAAATTTGGCATGGTTAGACTAGATGCACGCATTGACGGTGTGGGAGGGTTTCTAGGCTCAAACATGATTGAAAATCTAGTTGATGATGTACTTGACCCCGCATATAATAAGTGACATGTGAATGGGGCCAACGTTGAATTTTTTTCAATCTCTAATTGTATTGACTGAAATTTGACTTGGTTAGAGTAGACGTGTGTGTTATAGTTATGAGAGGGTTTCGACACTCGAACATGACTCACACAAACAAATGATCGACAATCAAACAATGTTGGATCTGGTTCTGATGGTTCAGATGTGGACTTAGATGAAGCATACGATCAATGACATTGAAGTGTATGAGGTGTGCGGTTATATCTATTCTATATTGTTTTATTAATAAAATTATAGTCTACTTATTATAATGGTAGGTAATTATTAATTGTTCTTAAGTTTTATTCCATTTTGTATGTCAACATATGTTGTAGGTGATGTGGCATGATGCCACATGGTATCCAAGGGGAGACTCAATAGACTCAAGTGGTAGATAAATTTATTGATGCATAGGTTTTAATGAAAACGTGGTAATTATAAGAGGTGACCAAGTAGTAGGTGATATATCTAGAATTGGTGTAACTTACTAATTTGAAATCCAAATGGGTACAATATTGATATCCCATATCCCATCCTTGAATTTATTTCAGAAAAAATTGCACATACTTCATCATCATTGCACACCATTGATTGCTAAAGAAAAGAGCTTATATTGGGGAAAGCCGCAAGAATGACAATTTGAATAACTGACAAAAATGATTGAGAACACTTTGGATGATTAAGAAGATTATTACTTTGTGATTGTGTTTATAATTGAGCATGGATTTATTTTCCCTTATGCTCTTGAATGCATATTGTTTTATGCTTTTCATCAAGTGAAATCATGGTTTACGTTTTTAGCCTAATTTTTATTTCATCTTTCTTGTAGTTGACGCTAAGAATGGAAGTTCAATGATTTTCACATTTATGTTGTTGGTTATTGGTTATGGTTTATTGATGATAAGTGATTAAAATTGATTTAATGTGTTTTTATATGATGTAGTGCATGATATTTCAAAGAAACACCATCATAAAATTGGTAGTGAAGTAATCTTATTGTCTTGCAAGCAAATATCTTGTTTCTAGATGTCTCATTGTCAAGTTTTGAAGTGTGACAAGGTGACTTTGACATGCTCTCTTAGTTCATGTGGAGTTCAAGGAAAACATGATTAAACTAAACCTTACAATTGAAGTCATTTTCCTCATATTCCAAAGGTTGCTTCCACACATAAAACCCATCGACTCTACGTTCACAAAGGATGGAAGTAACTTCTTAACGTCCATATCTACGCATAGTATTATAAAAGGAAGGTTTGAAATGTAGCTTACCAACCGTTGATGATGATGCTTATGATGACAACGATGCCAACCTTGATGATGATGATGTTCTTGATGTTGATGATAATGAATATCATGATGATGATGATGACGACGACGACGACGACGACGAAGACGATGTTGTTGTTCATGATGATTGTGATGATAAATAATGATGAAAACGATTATGATGGGGATGATGACGACGACGATGATGATGATGATACTGATCATGATGACAATGGCGACGATGACAATAATGAATATGGTGACGATGATCATCTGTATGATGATGATGATGGTCGTGATCATGACAACGACAATGACAATGATGATGATGCTTATGATGACGATGATTTGGTGATGTCAATGAAAAAGATTATGATGAGATTGATGATAATGTTGTTGTTTATGATGATTGTGATGATGAATAGTGATGACATCAACGATGATGATGATGATGGTGTTGTGTATGATGATGATGAAGATTACTAACAATGACGATGTTAATGATGATGCTTTTGATGATGATGATGATCATCGGAGCCAATGTCACTAACGTCATCATCACTGACATCCTCATTAAACTTTTAATTGTTTTATTATTATTAAAATTCGTTTTCCAATGTGTATATATTAAAAATTACATAAATATATAAATGTATATTGTTTAATATTTAAAATTATATATATAACAAATAACAAATTAAAAAAATAGCAAACAATAACAAATTCATAATATATATATATATATATAAACATATAACAAACAATATTAACACTCACCTTTGAACCTACCACGCCAAAGCAATGAGTTCAGTGATCAGTTGTGAGTGGTGAGCAAAGAAGAGTCACGAGCATTGCGATTCGTGAGCCGTGAGAAATGAGCGTTGTGAGCCCTGATCGTCGTGAGCCGTGAGCGTTGTAAGCCATGAGCCCTGAGCGTTGTGAGCTGTGAGCATTGTGACTCGTGAATGTTGTGAGCCATGAGCGTTGTGAGCCCTGACCATTGTGATCTCTTAGCCATGCGCCACGAGCATTGTGAGCCCTGAGCCGTGAGCCCTAAGCTGTGAGTAGAATAGAGAAAAGAAGATTCGTGAGCAGAGAAGATCCGAGAAGAGTTAGTTTTGAGCAGTGAGCAGAGAAGAGCAGAGTTGGATTGCGACCGAGGAGAGGGAGGCCGAGAAGAGTCACTCTGGTAGGAGCCATTGCCTCCCAAATCTGTGAGTACCTTTCCCTAAATATTTTAACCTCTAAAACAAATTGTTTATCTTCAGTGAACTCGCTATTGGGTTTGTGAAATTCGTTATTGGGTTTGTGAAATTCGTATTCGGGAAAGTTTCATTAAATTTTGTAAACCGCTTGGGATTGGGTTTCACCATTCACAGATTTTACTTGGCAACATCAAAATCATTTGAAGAATATTATATCCACATACCCAAATTGATAATGGTTTGAAACATCTTAGTTATTTGGGATTGAAATATATGAGATCAATATCCTTTGTTAAATAATCAAAATTCTCAAATAAAAATCATTAATAGGGTTTAAGGACAATTTTCACAGTGTTATTGACACCATTTTTGTTTTGAGTATTAAATATTTTATTGTTTTGATCTGGATTTAGACTCCATTTTCCCATTGAAAGGCATTGATCATTTACAAATTTATTTTCCCCATAGGATATAAAGTCTTCTTTGCATGAATGTTATTGTCTTGCTAGTGGTTACCTTATCATTTATAGCAAGACCTATGCATTTAGGGTGCTTTTAAATAATTAAATATGTTTCCCTAGTATCCCTTATCCTAGATCTTGAACCTTGACTTGACAACCTTTCTTGATCTAGGGTTTGTTTATGGATCTAGGCCATTATCAGTAGGAGGTTCAAACAACATCACATCACATCAAATAGACCAATAACTCATGCTAAAATCATATAAATAATGGGTGCATATGCTTGGAACTCCTCCATAACATAACATCAATGCTACCAAGGTGTAAGCATATGCAAGATATGCCCATAAGTTAAGGCCCTCAATGTATATATAATGTATCACACCAACAATATATATACATGCCTCGGCCTTGATCATGTCATAATGATCAAAATGATAATATAAGAACCATGTAAAGTGTTATCTCCTCAAGAACAAATGGTACACCAAATACACCTAAACACTACAATACACTATAGTTGAAAATACTACTAAGATCAACGGGAAAACACAAGTACATGCAACCAACTTCTTTCATTTGGGCCTTTCAAATGGATATCTCCATCTTTTAGCATGGAATGGAGAGGTATATAATATATAGTTTCTAGTAAAAGATACCATAGATTTTGATTTTTATATATTGATATAAACTATTTCTAGTTAATACTTTGATTCATCATTGACCATATATTTGTCTTTTATTGCTAGATATAATATATAGGTTTGATGTTATGAATTTTTTGTCCATATGTTTCCTTTTCATTTTGACACAATGCAACTAATGACTAGTGGTAAATCCAATGACTCTGGTTATTTATATTTTAATAGTTATATAAATAAAATTATTATATATACTAAATAAGATTACATGCAAGGATCTCAAAGGATGCGTGCATTTCCATGGTGGCCATTTTTCGGGGAGGAAAAAACAGGACCTCTACTTCTCAGCCTAAGTCCTTCAAAGATGCAACGTGAGAGGTGCTCTCTTCCGCTCAAAATCCGATCCAGACCCCTCACCCGGTCTACATAGTAGATAAATCTAAGGAGGTTCCCACCTTGGAGATTCAACAATTGGATGTCATCGAGAACCTTTTCCTATTCAAGGAGCAGACCCTAATTTGCAGATTCAATGTACTGTGGCCAAAAACAAAAGATCTCCTCGAATGCATTGACTCAAACTGGCCCAAGGACTATAAGGTATCACTCTTCTCTAAAGGTTTTTTCTTAGTCACTTTCCCTTCTTGATAAGATCTTCTTTCAGTTTCAAGCAAAGGGCCTTGGTTTTGGGGATCTGTTGGGCTTTTCATAACCCCCTGTTTCCCTCAGTTTGACCCTTTAACTATGGTAGTGACGAAGGTGCCCATGTGGGTACGTATTCCAAACTTACCAATGCACTACTAGACTCAATCGATCTTTGAAGGGATAGAAAATGATTTGGGTTGCTACTTGTCCTTCGATGACACTCGCTCTGCACATGGTCTTTTCACCTATGCTCACATCTGCGCTACCATTGATATCAATTCAGGGATCCCTGACAAGATCAACCTGAAACTAGGCAAGTCCATTTGGAGTCAAGCCTTAGACTATGAAAACAAAACCTTAAGGTGCAAGATCTGGCGACAAACGAGCCATCTTCTTAATGCTTGTTCGCAAAGGAAGACCCAGCTGCAACAAACCATGAAGGCTCATAGAGCCAAAATATGGCAACCCAGGATGCAATCGCATGAATAAAACCTTCAAGACAACTAGCTTGATGAAGACACGCCCCCAACAGTACAGGAACAGAGATCCACTCCACCTCCGCCCGAGGTGCATATGCCTCTCCAAGAAGATGAAAGCACGAAAAGCAGCCCTCCTCAAGGGAAGAAAAGATATCATGAATCTTCCTCTTCAAACTCTGACAAGGAACTCCTCCATGATTCCATTGCTGCTTCTCAACTGGCCTCAGTGTCCTCAACTTCAGGGGAATGGATTCAAGTCAAGAAAAAACTAGGAAAAAAAGGAAAGACCTGAGAATCATCCCATTCATGGCTGGATTTATTCATTGTCATCTCCAAGTCTTAGCTTTTCTTTCAGCTTCTCTCTGCTATGATCCTATTCTAGATCTGGCTCTGATGTTTTTCTATGCTTTTCAGCTAAGCACTCTGAGACTTTCTTCTAGCTATTAGCCTCTCTTTCCGCCTCTCTCACCCTTCTGGCAGGAAGCGGAAAATGGATTATATCATTATTTACTTTTAATTCAAGGTTCTAACTTACAAAAAAAAAAATACATGCAAGTAATTATTATCGTTCTTATGGTTAATATAAGTTTAAATGATTGTTTACCTCATCAAGTATTCTTGACAAAGATTAAATCATTGGGTGCAGGTCTCTCGGTACAGAGAAAGAATATTTGTGTGAGTGGTGAATTACAATGTATGTCACGATATATTCTCACAGTGTACAGTATTTGTGGTTGTGTGATATTGTATGTATTATTTACCATAATGCAAGGCAAATGAATATTGTTCACTATGAGAACATATCTCCACATATATTAATTGTACACGCAACCAATTGTAGTCAAGTAACTAATGTTGCAAAGCCAAAATGTTCCAAAAATGTTTCAATACTAAGACATGAATAATTGCATCTTGTAACCCATGGTAAGGCATAAAAAAATTAATCTCAATGTAATAAGGGACGATTGATGCTTCATGCATATAAGAGAGCATTAATACTTCATGTATACATGGGGACCATAGAACTAGTGAAATTGCATGCATTGCACCCATTGTGCACCTAAGTTAACATATCACACATATTCTTCATTTTATCATGAAGCAAATGTTGGAAACCAATGAGTGAAGCTCATACATTAAAGATCAATATAAAAGCTCATATATTGTATCTATTTTCTATATTTAATGCATCTTATAGCATTGTATTAGAGCCAAGTTAAAAAATATTCAAGCTAGTGACTCAATCTTCGATATTTTCGGATGATGATTGGATGATGAAGGCAATGTAAGATAATTTTAAACATAATTTTCATCTGTTTCAACTTGAACACTCCCAAAGGTACTTGTGTTAAAGTTTACATATGTAGTAACATAAATAGGAGTAGTGACAATAAGGTTAAGGTTAAGGTTAGACTAATACATAATTCAATTTGCTTAAAAAAAAAGTCCATCAGCGAGAATAAAAACTTCAAAATCCTGCTGCAATGATAGTATTTGGACAATGACAACCTTCATGCATAGTTGTAGGAGTTTCAAGCATTAGGGCATCTTCCAAATAGGTTTAGTAGGTCATAGACTACTATAGTATGATAAATAGAGTCAATGTAGCATTAGTAGGCTCAACAAATATTACAACCCAGTCTTAGCATCCTATAGTAAGTCATGGTCCAAGTTCAGCAGCCCATAGTAAGTCATGGTCCAACTTTAATAGCCTAAGTCATGACAAAAAGGTCACAAACCAATGCTAATTTTCATGGCCCAACCTAATGCATGCTAAAAACAGTCATGACTTAGTCCTGGGAATGCTCAAAATAGTCACATCCCAATATAAATAGTGACAACCTAGCTTAGGTATCTTACAACAACCATAGCACAACTTTGGTAGATTTACAATAGCCACAAATCAACCCTAATAGGATTACAAGGGTCACAACCCAACTCTGGAAATTAGAGTATTGATCTCAACCTATTAAAACAACCATATGGTATCCCTAGCACCTATAACAGGAGTAATGACATAGATCTAGCAGTCAACAAGGATCAAGACACTGATCTAGCAGCCCACAAGGATCATGACACATACCTAGTAGCGAGTAACATGTCATGGGTCAATCCAAGCACCAAATAACATGTAACATATCATTCCAAGCAGCCCTAAATAAGCCATGTCTGAGCTAGGAATCCCTAAAATAGGTCACGGTTCAGTCCTCTTGATTACGGTCCAGCTAGGAACCATCAAATAGGTCTAGGAAGCCTTGAATTTGTTCCATCTTCCATTAGAGGTTGACTTGTGCTTACAAATGGCTAGGTGTGCATCTAGATCTACATGAGGGTCTACTTATCCGTGTGTACCTTTAATATTAGATGATCTTAACATCTATGCATTTACACTCGGTCTTGAAGTGCTCTTCTATATTGCGAAGTTGGGAGTCTAGATTGTCCATATTTTTAACTCAGTCAAATTTGGGGATGGAATGATTTTTGCTCAACTTGAAGGACCAATGGAAAATTGGGATTCATATAGGTGTATTAGGTTGTTGAAGAGGCACATGGTTTTGCAAAGTCTAATGTTGTGGTAGCAAGAAACAAGAACATAGTGAACATATTTTGAATCATGTTGGCATGTAATTCAACATGTTAATACCACTATCGATCCAGTTACTCTAACAAGGATTGGTTGTAATGAAGTTTTTTCTCTTACCTTTACTCTATCTAGCATGGAGTGAGGGTGGATTCTTGAGTTTCATTGAAGTGCCTAGAATAATTTCAAGGAGCCATGGCATACAAAAAGATAGTTTGTGCCAGTTTGAGATCAAAAGTCCCAAAATGTCATAAAACAAATGTGCAAAAAACTAAATAAGATAATATAATTTAGTATTGTCCAACAAATAACATCAAAGGTATGCCAATGGAACTAAAAGAGTACAAGCAATATAGGTATAGTGTGAGAATGCAAAAGCAAGTCATAGCATGATATTGAAAGAAGAAAGACATAAAGAACTAAGTGTCTATCTAAAAGTTAAATGGTTGAGTAAGAGAAGATATATGGTTTAATGCAAGTGCAAGTGCAAGCGCAAGAAAGATGCTAGAAACTAGTCACGTGTCAATGATTAAAAAGGAAATGTCAAGACATGGATATGTGTTCCCAATAGTTTAAATAACAGGGATTTAGGTTGTTACTAGGTGACAAAATGGAGTGTTATTTAGTATTTGTTCTTGCACTATTTATTAACTTCAATTTATTTTTGGCCTTTTTTTCCAATTTTGAACATGCAAGACAATTAAATGAAAAAAACCTTACTAATCAACATATGCATTTTCAAGCTTGGGGGAGAATTGATAACTATGTATGATGATAGTGGAAAATGCATGCCTTAATGCCTTGGAATTCTCTAATATGAATTATGCATACTGAAATTTTTTCGCATGGTGAAGGTAGAACCAAACAAGTATTTTCCATATCTTTCTTCCTCGAGCGAGTGGAGTTCAGTAAGACTAGATGAAAGTGAGACATCTAGTAGTTCTACAAGGGTTATATCAATTAGATGTCAAAATATCAAAAGAAAATTCCATAAACCCATGGAATATTTTCTCGTTGGAGGGGGATCATGTTCCTATGATGATGAGACAATAGGTGACATCAAAGTGCTTTTGAGGTAAAAACATCTAGTGAAACAATGGGTACCCAAGGATGTTCCTCAAAGAAACACAAATTTTTGTGTGAACAAGAGGATATATCGAATTGCACCATCGTCATTACATGGTTTGGGGTTGTTTTGCATGGATGGCATAAAGGTCGATTACGACGGATGTACATAATTGATGGAGTATGTTGGATCCTGTTACAACTACAAAGATTGGATGAGCCTGGTCCAATATATATGAAGTATGTCCAGATATGGATTGTTAGAAAATTACTTACAGCTGAAAGACAAAGATCAAAATAAAGGAGCAATGTTGTACATTGACGGAATGCCAAAATATATAGGGAAAATTGTGGGGTTTATAAACAGTACACAACCAGGGTCTACAATTAAGCAACCCAATTTCATATTTGAGGAGCGTGAAGGAAACCATGTATTTTTATGTTCCATTAAATCAATAGCTGTAGGGGAATATTTGCTTATTAATTACAATTTGAATCAAGTAGATACAAATACGGTTAGAGTGGGAGTGGTACATCTAACAATTTACCCAACATTTTATTAATTAATTTAACCTCTTTAGGATTTTTCATTAGTTTATTGCTATAATTTTGTTTAAATTTTCAATATTTACTTCGCAGGGTAGTGATCGGTGGCATCTCCCCAGCAGCTGGTCAGAGGAGTACAACTTCCTCAAGGCAGCAGGTATTCATCTTTGTAATAGTAAAAATATAATTTGAAAAAAATGTTTTTTTTGTTGTGGTTTTTCATGAGTATATTCGTTTGGTTTATATAATGTTATTTGTATATTTGTTGTAGAGTGTTGATCAGAGAAACCAACCAGCTTTTGATTAGAATACAGCAGCCTCGGGGCAACATGTATACCTAATTGTAAATATACAACTTAAATACGTCAAAATGTTTTCTTATTATGTTGTTACCGCGAGTATTTTGGTTTCGTTTGGATAAATTTTTCTATGTTTTTGAATCAGGGTGCTATAAGGGGCACCTCCATAGCTGTAGATGTTATTAGACCTCCTTCGAGGAAGCAAGTATACATCGATGGAATTATACAAATTAAATATGAACAAAAAGTTTTTAGTTGTGTTTTTTCTTGAGTATAGTCGATTCATTTAGATAATGTTATATATATATATTTGTTGCAGAGTGTTGATCAGGGAAACCACCCAATTGTTGATAATACAACAGCAGCCTCGGGGAAACTAGTATACCTGATTGTAAATTTACAATTTAAATACGTAAAAATGTTTTCTTATAATGTTTCTACCGTGAGTATTTTGGTTTCTTTGGATAAAATTTTCTATGTTTTTGATGCAGGGTGTTGTAGGGGGCACCTCCCTATTAGTAGATTGGGGCAGGTCCCCTATAACCATTGATTCGATGAGTAGATGATCCTCGAGGAAGCAGGTATAATTCATTGGAATTGTACAAATATAATATGGAGCATAACGTTTTTTCTTTTCTTTTTTGTGTGTATATTGGTTTCTTTCTGATAATGTTTTCTACTTCTTTTTGGTAGGGGGGTTATCGAGGCAAGTCCACAGCTGTGGATCAGAAGACACCAGCATCAAGGCATTAGGTAAACGTAGTTGTAGTTTTATGAATATATCAGATCGATATTTTTTTTTAATATACTTTTTTCCTCAGTCTATTGATTTCACGTCAGTAATGTTTTATATATTTTTGTTGCAGAACATTGATTTGGTGTATGAAACAACGTCAAAGAAATCAATAGCTTTAGATATGGATGAGTTGATGCGCGATGCTGGCATTGGTTCTGCTCTAGACCTGATTAAGATGACAGAGAAGGCCTTGAAAAAAATTAATGAGGATATCCTTCGCCTGCTATTCATTGTGCCACAAACATATGAGATTAAAGCCAAGGTTGATGTTTTGGTAAAGAGATCACATGCCTTACAAGTAAGTTGCAGAATCTTGAATCATAATATAAATTCACTTTTTACTGTATAATGTTTACTTGTATATGATGGTGAACTTATAAAACATGGTTTGTATTTACAGGATTCTCTACGACCACACACTAGTGGTCAATGCGATGTTGGCCCTAATGGTGCTCGTGGAGATTCATCACATGAGAAAACGACTCCATGTACATCTCATGTGCCACTGTTTTTGACTAAATAGTTAGCAACACGTTCTGCAATATCCCTGAGGCCAACTATGAGTGCACCATCTAGTGATCGGTGCACACCAAATCGTGTAGAAGAAGAGGTCAATGAAAATCATGCTAGTATTGATATTACTGAAGCAACATTTCCTAGATCTTCTCATGTCACTATCTCGGGTACAGTACATACAACATTCTTGGTGAACGAAGGGCTCGTTCCAATAAAGATAGAGAAGATCCCAGGTAATTATTATGCATTGTTCAAGTTAGTGTTTATAATTTGATTGTAATATACCGATAAAACATTGCATTTCAACTAATGATTGCATGATCTTTTTCCAAGAAATGACATTTTTTATAAACATCTAAATGATTTGTCCTTGGAGATATTTGTGCCCACCATCCACACAAGGTGGTATAGACAAATTAAAAATTTAAAAGATGATCTCACTAATCAGTTGGTTAGCCTATTTGGCAACGATACCTTTAATACGGACGTGGTCCTAAAGAAGGTTGGACAACATATGAAGATTTTCTAGGACCAATATAGGGTTCACCTAGAAAGGAACCCCAGGTATGAGCACCATCCGATGATTCCAAGTGGAGAGTGGAAAGCCCTAGTGGAAGATGGAAAGGAGAGGGATATGAGAAAACAAGGAAATCTACAACCAAGCACGAGGAGGTATGCAATACTTTACACAATGTAATTTTAAACCTTATTATTATTAATTTATATATCAAATTTGGAACATCTAACCTATTTCAACACTTTCATAGGTTGTCTAACACATCAAAGGCCACAAATGAAAGACAAGAAAAAAATGGTCAGCACAATCTTGGGCATGGTGGTTATTCAAATTTGTGACATGAATTGTAAGTATCGAAAAACTAAAAATGCATCCAAATAATAAATTCCAAATTATTTTCGTTTTATTGCACTGCAAAAAGTAAATTCATGGCGTTATGCAAATATGCAGGCCGACCAATTCAAGGAAGTGCCCACTAAGGAAGACTTCAAGCTTGAATTCCAGCACAACTTTTTAGCTGTTGTTGAACGCTGAAAAAATTTGTTTGGGAAACAACAGTCTTCTGGTGATCCATCTTGCACATAGGTATATAAAATCTATATAGTTTACTGAATATTTATTATTTGTGCAATCTATTTGTTATAAAAAATTGCCATAAAATATTGACTCTGTTTTGAGCAGGAAATCAACAATCCAATCAATGTCAAGGTCGATGGACAATAACCAATCGAATATCATGCTTCGAATCCTGGTAATGAATTTATTCATATGCTACGTCAATTTTAAATATTACATTGAAGATGATGAACATTACTTCTACTTTTCCATGTTTAAACATGAGAGCATGTAGAGGCTCACACTGTACAGGTTGAGCCTAGAGTGCAAGGATATGAAGTACATCATGTAAACAATACCATTGTAATGTTTTTTTTTAAAATGAAATACTTGATGTTATAATACTAGAACATATCAATGTAGCATTTTCAAATTATTGCAGAAAATCTAGACCCCTTGCCACAAAATCCACGACAATTTGTTGAACCACCAAGAACTAAACAACAAGTTACAGACGATGAGTTTCTTCTTGATTTTGTAAAGAGAAAAAATAGAAATAAGTGACTGAAGAAATACTGTGAAATTATTTTCTATAATATAGTGTCATGCATATTTTTTTCCCTACTGAATGAATGAATGCTTTAATGAATGTTAGCTTTTATTGAGTGAATGATAAATGTTTCTTTCTGATGAAACATGAATGTTTTCAATAAAAAAAAATTCAAGTACCTGCATTGGGTATGGGGATTTTAGAGTGATGTGAGGGGGGGCAAGGGCCATAAGAGCTTCCACCTTCATGTAGTTGGTCATGTTCAGTAGAGAATATTAAATTATTCTCGAAACAAAGAGGATCTCAATGAATGGCTACGGTAGTGTCTTTCTACAACCCACTTGCGTGTCATCTAAATTTTGACAATTTCTTGGGTACATTCCCGGATAATTCATTGATTGAAGACCTTTATATGCTTGTTGCAACAGGTATAATGATAGAATGTAATATTTGCATTTCTTATTTATAATGGAATTAGGGTGAACAAAATTTATTACATCTGTTAGATTTATCAAAAATATACTAATAATATTTGTAATATGGTGTAGTTGTGAGGGACCCTGCATGAGGTCTTTCCATCCAAATAGAGAAGCTGGAGAGGATTCCCACTATAAATCTCTAGGTTAAATTAACAAAAGCGCAAGTAAGGGTAAGTTCAAGATGCCACCACTTCTTGTAAACGTGATGCTAGTTTTTGATCTTTTCCAGTTCTTGTTATTATCTTGATTTCCCATGATTACTCATATTTGGTGAAGGATATACAAAACTTCTACTGCCATAAGAAGAAACAATGCAACTTGATAAAATGCTATGCCATTTAAAGTAACACATTGTCTAGTGTACATGAGTATATTCATTTGAACATATGTAATATATATTTGACATGGTGTGTGGCATGTCCCATATATAGCTTCATACTTGGGTGGTGTCAAGCTTGGCACAAATGGTCATTGAGACCTGTTTAACTGGGTCATGATACAATTACAAAACTTAATGATCAACGTGATGTTGTACAACTTTAGAAATCGACATCCCTTTCTCTACAGGTATGACATATTGTACTAGTTATCCATATTTTTCTATAATAATTGTCTTTGTAAAATTTCATTGAAAATGCTATGGATATTAGGGCAATTCATACTAGTAATGGTATCATCTATGATTGCTAAATTAGAACACATAGTTTGAAGAATAATAACTAGTGATTTGTGTTGAGGGTGTCCAAAATGATGACAAGAAGAAAAGTGTCTTTGTTCTTCTATCTTTTGCTCATCTGGATCACATTCTTCCTCATATTTAAGGTCGTAGAAATTCTATTGTGGTATGGAAGAAGTTTAAAAAAGTATATGAAACCTCTAATGATATTTGAAATTTATTTATGTTAAACAAATTAACAAACATTAAAATGGATAAATCTGATTCTATAACAGAGCATTCTTAGAATGAGTTTGTGGTGATTGATACTTAAATTAAAGACCTAGTATTATTTCCATCTTGTTCAATATCTTCCTTGATTCACATTGAATTTTAATAAACATCATTTTGCATATCTTCTTGAAAACATATTCCAACATTCAAAGAAGTTGTAGGTTTGTTGATCAAGCAAGAAGAGAGGTTAAATAAGAATGAGAATGAAGGTCCAACTAGAGTATTCATAGGAAGGTGTGGAGGAAGATGTTGAGATAAAGGTTGTGATAGAGAAAGGAACGATAGGAAACACGATTAGAAAATTAATTTAGAGTTTCAAAGGTAATTCTCAAAGTACCAAATCCAAATTTTACAATTACTGTGGTTGAAATAATCACAATGGTCAAATTGCCCACACTTGATACATTGTAGAAGAGGATTAAATGTTAAGTTGTTTGGCTCATTGGATTTAGAATGACCTTGTGTTGGAGCATTTTTGTGGATTATGTATTTTATGTTACAATAGATTCCATAGATTGTTTATTTAAATTGACTGGATTTTAGAATTTTTCATTTCAATAATTATAGAAGCAACACGTATCATACTTTCATGGTTGCGCAGTTCCTCAATGACTCCCCTTATCATTACCAACTTATAGCATCTTGTCTAGGGGACATTCATCCCGTACATGATTATGTTATACAAGCACAAGTCATCTCCTTATATTTACTGAGTACTTAATGTATTTGTACTTGACCCTCCGTCACTTGTAGTTACATTGCACAAGTATGGATTGTTGTATATTTCCCTATTGAATTGAGTTGTTTATACATTTTTAAATCAAAATGTTGCTTTTATGTGTCCAGATTCAAATTCCACATATTGAATCAAAATCATGATAAAAACCCACATATAAACGAATAAGTCTTCTTGTGTTGTAGTTGGGCATTGGTTAATCATCCAATCAACCTTTAAATTTGTTTACATTATTGCAACATCTCAATCCATTTGATTTGAATAGACAGAGTCAAGTGTTTAAATTCTAGGTTGAATTGAGTTCGTCATACTCATTGTGGATATCTGATAAGAAATATGAATGGATTTCATAAGAAGCAACATCATTTTTCTTTTTATACCACAATAAAGTGGCTCCTTTCAGGGTAGCCATAAATTAGTTTAGTCTTTGGGTTTCATCAGTAATTTTTTTACTTAAAATATAGATCACAACTTGATATATGCAACCCTCCACCAATGGTACCATGAAATGTTTGTTATTTTCATCGAGCTAACTTTGGGAGAATGGGTAGTTCTATGAAGTTGAGAAGTATCCATGCTACATGTTATTGGTGGAGATGGATGTGGGTGTCCAAGGCAGAGATGACAACAACTTTCCATAAGAACTGGAAAATTGCATAACATCAATTAATGGAATAATATAATTTTAACCTATGTAATTCCTCACATGGTAACGTAATCTTATGATGTGCATAATATCTAATTATTTGAATGAGTGCACATTTAATAACTATGTAATTCAATACGTAGTTTACATAATTTATTATTGAACTTATATTTAAATGGGCACTATTCTATGATTATCCTATATATATATATATATTCCTTTTATCCCTATTATCGAATATACAAGCACATAAGGTATGTAATTTTAACATTGATTCTTAGGGAAACTATGAAACTCACTTACCACACCAATATCCATACTATGAATAACTATGATTGAACTTCCTATGAATGTTCATAATATGGTGGATATATGAACGGATCTGGGACTAGAACAAGGAAAAGGTAAGTTGGATATGCTATGGAGAATGATACTCAATCTGTACTTACTATGACTAAGCCCTTATTATAGTAACACTACTACAACCATTATATTTTGGTGCTTAAACTACGAAATTGGTATGATCTTCAGCTTGCTCTAAAAAATATAGATATGGATCTACGTACGTGACTATTACAGAACCAACTGTTGGTTCTACAACTAGCTCTACTACTTCTAGAATATCTTCTTTTCAATGTAAATGCTAAAATGGATGGTTTAATTGCTCGACCATTCATTTATAAGTAACATTATAGAACCTACACGACACAAATATTTATTTACTTATTCATAAAAAATAACTTCAATTAAAAATTACATAATCTAGGAAATTCCTATTTAAAATTGTAGTGAGTAATTTTAACTGGTTTTTGACTAACATGACAAAGTATCGGTGATTGTTTGTATAATTGAGTGTGTAGCATGCATTTAATACCATTGATGGTTAAGGGATTAGTGGCAGTTGATTCAGTAGCAGGCGTTGTTTCCATATGGTGTTTACAGGTAGAGATGAAGAAAGGCGCGAGGGGACACGACATGTGTCAAGGAAAGTGGAAGCCCCTCCCCCATGTCCCCCCAGGATTAAAACAGTCGTTCTTGTCCTTCCTGATGATTCAATGGACATCTTGTGCATGCAATCTAATTTTTGAATTGTAAAAAACATTGATGAGTAACTTCTCCATGGTGCGAATCACATGGTTGTTGTCCTGGAAGGACCACCACAACCTCCTCACATTGCAGCGAAGTACCTGGTATGGACACCAGAGAGGTCTCCATATGCAGGGAAAGCAATATAATAGTAAGAACTAGGGGAACAGAGATTGCATCTTCTCACAGCAGTACATTAGCTCGTCCCTTGGCTCCCCCTATCTATAAACTCGGGTTGGTCGGTGTTATCCAGACATCAATTCTATGAAGAATTGGCTCTGGCATCCCATTGCATTATGTGCCAACATTCGGGGGTTGTCTCCCTCAAACCATATGGCCATGACTTCTCATGGGAAAGAAGCAGGAAACATTGATTGGGAGACCCTTTTTCACGAAGAGATCTCGGTCCACATTCGTGATTCCAGATGTGGCGATTTCCAATTACTAGCAACTAAATTTTATACTCTCCAGAGCTATGAGGGAGAGAGAAATTTTTGGTGATTTAGTGAAGCTCACTGGCAGCACCTTCAAGGAATATGTTGAACGAAACCTTGTCCACATGACAAACATCATTCAACTCTCGGAGTCTCCCTTCCACTGTTCCGAGGGATACAACAAGGAATCCAAGGGAGAAGGAGCCAACACAGCTAATGAGGATGAGGTCGAGTCCACCAGGAAGATATAGTTGACTCATCTAGCTCTAACAATTTTTCCCTCTGTCTGCTATGTCAATGGTTCACTGCAGGACCAATTCTCCCCTTAACGTTTTTATGTCTGATAAGTTGCCAATGTATAAAGTTTGGGAAACTCATACTATGCTTAGATACTCCATTTGGAACTTACTACATCTTACTCTCTTTTGGTCTCATGACTACAGCCTGAATCCATGTTTTTGGAGTCATAATCGAATATTTAATTGTTTTCCTTTTCCAAGTTAAGTAATAGAATGACCTCTTCTTACTGATAAAAAAAAGTTCACTTGACCTTTTGATGCCATATCATGAAATATAACCTTGTTAGCTTTTCATTCTATAAAGGATTGTTGTCAATTGACACATGTCTATATCAACCATATTCTATGCATTATTTTGTGCATGAGATAAGGATGTAATATTTCTTTGATGTTCCCCATTAATTCCCCTATAACAAATTATTGAAACATTCTTAGCACTGGTAACTTTCAAACAATTGGTGGCAGACTTCGTTGGCAATTCATGTTGGTGGTTTAGGGAATTAACAACTCAGCTGAAAACCCACGGCGGTGGCCTAAAATATACAACTGTAGGCTAGCAAATGGTCACGACTAGGAGTAGCTGACTGCCATAGACTTGGTGGTGACTCCGAATAACAGAAACAGATTACTACCTATCACGCTGGTGGGCATAGAACTAGTAAATACATTAACCATATTTTCAAAACCCATGAGGTATATTTCCCAAATTAATATCTAGACGCATGTAGCAAATCTATCCACTCATCAAAGAAAAACCTAATTCTACCTATTTTGACAAAAGTGCACACCCACTCCTCATTAAAGCTCCAAATTTTGATTTTCTAGTTGTTAAGAGTTATTTAGATTATTAGTTCCAAAATTCAAGCTAAAATGTTGTTGTGTAAAAAATCCAAAACTACCAAATTTCAAGCACATCACATAAATGCAGACAAGATAGATAAAAGAGAACTCTAGAGGGAAAATCATATGTTATGTCTATTCTTTGTAAACCAACTCCGTTTCCAAGATCTATGTTTATCAAGATAGGGTTTTCTTTGATTTTTCATTATTTCATGAATTGAAAGTCGTTGTCACTAAAACTCATACCGAGAGTCGATTAAGTACTCAAATGAGGCTATGTGAATTGGTATGGATTTTCCATGAGATATTTCATTAATATACTACTTCATTTCTTACCTCAAAGAATGCTTATCCGGATAGCAGAAACAGATTGTTACCTATCACGCTGGTGGTGATAGAACTAGTATTTTTTTTAAATAAAACTATAGATTGTTTTCGGATATCCAACAAACTTTCTCATTACATACGACGAGTATGCCATACCATCGACAAAAACTCTTGTCAGATTTTCTCTTTTATGTCATCGGATATCCAACGTCCTTCCCCACTTTTTTGAAATTCATGCCATACCTTCGACAACAAATGGCATCATCTATATGACCGTTTGTAAATTATTTTACGTTGGTTATCCGATGGGTCTGTTGTCGAATATCATTCCTTCTTGATAGGATTGGGGGTCGAATATTCGACAAGTATGTTGTAGAATATTCGACATGTATTTGTTGCATATTTGAATTTATATTAATATATTTGTGGTCGCATATCTGACCATTTGATGTCAAACATTTAACAAGCCCATATTGTTATCGGAGACCCAACAAGAATTAATCGATGTTTATAAAAGCTGAGGCTTGTCAGATTGTCGACAGATTGATGTAAAAAATCAGACGTATATGATGTCATATTTTGGGTTCAAATTCTCTTGTGTCATAAGGTGTACTTCATGAGTTTTACAGTTTGCAATAAAAGAAAGAATATAATATATTGTCAACATGTTATACCATAACATACTTCCTAATCTTAGGAATACAAATCTCTAAATAACTGTAATAAACATATTCAAAATATATTCGTATTTGATTTATAAGAGCATATGATAATAAAAATACAAACACCTATCTTTTATTGTTCTGTGTGGGCTCCCTCTTCATCTCTGCTTACTTGAGAAGATTACTGGAGTAAAAGGGTCTTGATCTTCTTTCTTCACTTGCAAAATTGATTTCATGCAAGAGGTAGCGAATCTCTGCATGGGAAATTAGGGTCCCATGCAAACTAGAGTGAATGATCTTCTATTGAAGAACATTAAAGGAAATACTCCTTTCGATCATGATATTTTTCCTTGTATGAGTTATTTCGAGTAGTTTCATCTTCTACAGTAGTAGAATCATGAAACCTAAGGCTTTACCCTTTTGCTTTGCTTGGAACTCTCTTGCATAATGGCCCTTCTTGTTGCATTTGAAATATTTGATCTTCAACTTGTCAAAGTATTTGATGTATACCTTATTCTTAGAATGGGAAAACTTCTTTTGAGAAAATTTCTTCTTTCCTTTCTTCATCCTTTTCGCAAGGGCGAGGCATTCTTCTTTAGTTCACATAGTCTTACTATGGATTCTCCCTTCCTCTTGAAGGAATTCATGCCACAACCTCTTGAAGTTAGGATGCACCTCTCGACCATTTACCACAGCCAAGAATGTCTCCCATGCGGATGGGACACCATTAATGGCGATTTGGAGATGATAATCTTCATCCACCGCAACTCCAATACTAGTAAGTTGGTCTCTTACCTGAGAGATATTGGTGAATAATGAGGCCATAGTCTGGTCCTTCTCCATATTTAGCTTCCAAAGTCTATTCTTCAATGCCCTCTTTTGTCTCAAGGCCTTCTTCTCATATAGATTCGTTAGTGTATCAAAACAGTCCTTGTTAGTACTCAACGGAGTGATCACGGACATAAAATTGTCCTTAAACAAATCATAGATGATCCATTTGGCTTTAACTTGGTTCTTCTTGAAGTTGATATGTCCTGCATTGGATGTAGGCTCCTCCACCACTGTGTATACATAGCCATCCAAGTCATGTTCCTCCAAGATGTTTAACACCCTTGTCTTCCAATTGTTGAAATTAGAAGTACCCTCAAGACGATCTTCCGATCGAACAAAGATCAATGCCATGGATCTCAAAAACTTTGTTCAACTCCTAAGGATCTACGTAGGCTTCTAGTTTCTTGAAAAACTCAATTCCTTCATGCCCTGAGCTCTGATACCATGTTAATTTTTGAGAAAATATGATGATCTATGAACTTTAAAATTTTATGTGCGAAAATATTGAATACTTGAATCAATGAATCATTCAATTACATGAAACATTCAATCACAACACAAGATGTACCATGAGGAAAACCATCAAAACAATGAGGATGAAAAAACTCAACAAATATTTAGAGTTTAATTATGATATATCAGAGAGAACTCCTTTTTACAAAATGGAAGATTGCTTTTGGCACCCTGGGTGTTAGATAAGAGAGAATACTGAGCAATAGAGAATAGAGATCAATTGTCTCAACTTTCCATGTGCCCAAAACATTAATAACAAGCTACAAACCCTTCCATGCAAGTGCTGAATTTGTGAACCTATTGATCTACAAGAAAATGAGAGAAATTGTGAAGTGGATTATGCAGTGGAATCTCAAGAACAATGTACACTCAATAAGACAAATTTGATAAGTATTGATCAATAAATTACAACATTAATCTTCATTCATTAAATGAATAATACAATGATTATACAATAAATAGAATTCGAATGCCATGGATAGGATTTGAATCTACCAACTCAAGCTGACTGAATAGATAACTAGGTGTGTCTAAATCACTGCATGGGAGCCACTAGTCTGAATCCTGATGTCTAAATCATTTTGACAATCAGTTAAACTGACGAGGTAGGTGGAAAAAGGCGCCACTTCCCCATGCAACCATGCAAAATTGGCGCTAGACTGACTCAGAGTGATATAACTGAATGTGACTGGAGGTTGACTCAGCATAATTGCCTAACTACCACAACCAACCGATGGAGGCTGGTGGTGGCACTTAGATTGGTCTCCTATAATGTAGGGATTGGTCTCAGAGGCACATTAACTCATGCATGAACATGCAGTAAGTGGCATTTAACCTTTATATTTGTTCCCCACACTCTAGTACAATAATAATCTCCCCCTTAGTTAAGGAATATGATCAAATAGACTATATATGGATAAGGGAGGATTATGTAATCCTAACACCCCCCCTTAATCATAACTTGGATAACTTTGGGCCCTGGCAACTAGGCCAGAAGTCACCCATACAATCTAGAAGAAATAAAAAAACTGCTTAATAAACTAAGGGAAATGGGGAAAACCTCATGGGAACCCCCCTCCCCCTCAAAATAAGTAGGAATCAGGAAAATAAGCTATACTTAAGAGAAAATTTTCCTCTTTGGGTAAAAACTTGTAAAAATTTTGCTGCAATTTGTAGCACTATGCAGTATTTTGGTTCTTCTATGCAGCAACATCCCGAGACTGTGCATGTGAACCTATCCAAACTAAATTATTATTTCTGGAGGAATTTTCCTCTTTGGAAGAAGAGGAATATGCTCAACTGAATCAAGAACATAGAAAGATGAAAACTGAACCCATGTAGGGCAACTGAGATCTACTAATGAGAGAGCAAAAGTGCTTGAGAATTTGAACCATGTGAGGTAAACCCAAGAAAATTATGTTATATTTTTATGATTTAAGCAATATGATCATAGGATATTATCTGAGAGAATAAAATGCACAACAATAAACACAAGATACAAGAGACACAAAAAAATTTCCTCAGGGAAACCATAAAGGAGAAAATCCCGCAACCTCCTCAGAGATAGAATGAGCACCAATGGCAGTAGTAAAACCTGAAAACATAAAGATGATCTCCAACAACTTTTTCTCTCTCTCTCACTTGAGAGAGATTATCCTCTCTCACTCATGCGCCCCAGTAAGTGAGTGTGTGTGTAATAAATAGAGAGGCTCACTCTCTATTTATATTCTTTCGTTCACTTAATGCCCACTTCAACATGTCGGCCCCACTTAACAATTACTTACTAGGGCTGACATCTATAGGAGAGTCTAATAACCCTAGTGCCCCACAACTGTGGGGAATTTTCCCTCCAATCAACAAGGAGGGTTAACCTTGGCACAATTGTGGGGACTATTGCCCTGAATTACAATGGAGGGTTAACCTCAACGACTTTACATGACTTGTTTACATTATTGAATCTCCCGATCAAAACATCGGGACATGACATGACTCAATTACATTATAGATACTTCCCAGAATAAACATCGGGGTACAATACATAATATATACAAGTGAATACATTCCGAAGTTACAAATACATCAACACTCCCTCTTAACTAGGAAGGTATTCTCTCGGCACAATTTATTAGCACAAGTCTTCTTCTCTGTATCATCTGGATCATCATCAAGTCTAGATCATTACTTGATCTGGAGCATCACTGGATCATCATCAAGTCTGGATCATCACTTGAATTGGATCATCACTGGATCATCATCATCATCACTGCTTCCACTATCTCAATGAAATGGTGCTATCTCTTCATTCTTCTCGTCACAGGAAGTTCTACAAATCCAACCCTTTTTCATGTTGGTTGTAGGCCTAGCCTCCATGTAGTTCTTCATCGACAGAGCCATCCCTTTTTCATGTTGGATGCATATCTACAAAGCCATTCCTTTTTTATACTGGATGTAGTCCTCTACAGAGCCAACCCTTTTTCATGTTGGATGTATCATCACAAAGCCAACCCTTTTTCATGTTGGATGTGGTGCCAACACAGAGCTAGTCCTTTTTCATACTAGATGTGTCATCACAGAGCTATTCCTTTTTCATACTAGATGTGGGATCACAGAGCTAGTCCTTTTTCATACTAGATGTGGCATCTACATAGAGCTAGTCCTTTTTCATATTGGATGTGTCATCACAGAGCTAGTCCTTTTTCATACTAAATGTGGCATCACATATCTAGTCCTTTTTCATACTAGATGTGGCATCACATATCTAGTCCTTTTTCATACTAGATGTGGCATCTACACAGATCCAGTCATTTTTCATACTGGATGTGTCATCACATAGCTAGTCCTTTTTCATACTAGATGTGGAATCACAAAGCTAGTCATTTTTCAAACTAGATGTGGCATCTACACAGAGTCAATCCTTTTTCATACTGGATGTGTCATCACATAGCTAGTCCTTTTTCATACTAGATGTGGAATCATAGAGCTAGTCCTTTTTCATACTAGATGTGGCATCTACATAGAGCCAATCCTTTTTTCATATTGGGTGTGTCATCACAGAGGCAACCCTTTTTCATGTTGGATGTGGCATCATCACATACATTTGACAATGGAAGGAACCAATCCTGTCATCATGTCACAACTCTTACATCTGACCATGGAAGGAACCAATCCTCTCACCATGTCAGAAAGGCACAGCACTTACATCTTACCATGGAAGGAACCAATCCTCTCACCATAACAGAAGGGCTCACGGACTCATCACTTCCTATTGGAAGGAACCTTGATCTAGAGAACACCAAGCTTCTCCCTGAAGTACTCAAACTTCACTCTGGCCATTTCTGGCATAGAATCATATCAGGGTTGATTACGTCCAATGATAACCTACGAGCTTCATCGGGACTGATTACATCCGAGGAAAACCTACATGATCGTTTACGTCTAAGCAACCTACGAACTTCGCCAGGATTTATGCTTATAAAACCTGTCTCACCAACTATGCTAGAACTCCCTCTTTCGAGAGATCTCGATTTGGATCACAAACTGGGGCTTCACTACTCCTCTCTGCATCATACCAAAATTCAAGTCAGATCAATCAAATCAAATAGTAGTTTTCAGAAGAAACATACTACCTCCCAAATAGCAAGTGGAAACATCTTTTTCCTCGGTTGTACTCAGCGCCATGCAGGACTCCATCCTACCAAACCAAGAGATCACACTTGATCTCGTACTGAAGTAGCACCTCAAAGTGCTCTTCCTATCAATGGCACTGCTTGCCCAATGCGAATCACATAACCCTCCAGGTTAATCTTCTGATTCGTATCATACTTGAGCCCATACTCAACTGTACCCTTCAGGTACCTCACTGCATGCTTTGCAACCATTAGGTGAACATGTCTCAATGTGTTCATAGCAAAGCAAATATCTGATCTCATATTCATCAGGTACATCAAGGAAAAAATCATTTGACGATACATCATGGCATCAATCGACTCTGATGAAGCAACACTCAATAGCTTCAAGTTCAATGCCATAGGTGTGGTCATGGTCTTACAGTCCATCATCCTGAACCTATTCATGATCTCTACTGCATACTTCCCTTGTCCCAGGGAGATTCCATCCGCATTCTGCCACAACTCCATGCCTAGAAAGTAGTGCATCATATCCAAGTCTTTCATCTCAAACTCAGTAGCAAGTCTCCTTCTTGCAACTTTAATGAGTTCCTCTTTTCTTTTAGGAACAAGTCATCGACATATAACAGGAGCATCACCGGTCTTCCACCTTCAACCTTGGAGAAAAGGTTGGAATCCACTTTACTCTGAGTAAATCCTAGAATCATCAGTAAGCTTTCCATCCTGTTATACCATGTCGAACCTCAGGATCTTCTGTAGTCACTCCATCTAAAGCGAAGCATCATTCTCCCTATGTCTTTCATACTCTATGCACTGAAACATTATGTACTGGAGTGACAAGTAGCTTCCTCTACTACTAATATTCTATGTATCCATCAAGGATCACTGGATACCAAGATCCTTTATATTGAACTTTTTTCAAAAGTTCTTCTCGCACCCATCTGTGAGCTTGTCATCCTCTATAGACTTTCATCTTCAACCTTGTAGCAAAGGTTCATATCTTCATCAAGCTCCCATGGGTGTCTTCTCAGCTAGTACAAGGCCTTCTTTGATATGTCATGTGTCTCAACTCCCACTGGCTGCAAATGTCTCTTCGTAGTCTATGCCTTCTTTTCGTGAGAAGTCTCGTGCTATGTATCTTTCCTTATATCCCACAATGTTTCCATCTACTGGATTATGGAACTATGAACTTCCCTTCAAGTCTCAATATGACATCCTAGACATCATTCTTCTTGACCTAGTACTCTCCTTCCCTTTCTTCTTGGATACTTCTTCATAGTTGGAAGGCTCTGCATCAATGATGTCACTCAACAGTGTCACATAACTGCACTGTGTCTAAGGCATTTTGAATTCTTTGAAAGTATCATCATATTCTTCTTTATCTGTCGTCACTTGTTCTTCGGAACAAGTCTCATCCTTGTTTTCTTGTAGGTGATTATGTACGCGAACTTTCCTACAAATCAAATGCATTTGTATGGTTACAAAAATTTCATAAGGAATATTCATAATGGAAAATTCTTATGCACAAATATATCATCATGCAATTATTTCATCCAATACAACATTCATCCATATTTCACGGAAACTTTCTAGATGCCATCCATCTCTACCAGGACAACATTGAGATTGTGCACTAATCCAATATGTCAGCAAAGAGGTTTCATTCTAGATAAGTAGCAATGGAGAGTTGTCTAGCACCATGAGCTACTTACCCATCACATGCATATTAGTAGTATATTGTCATTAATGAAAACATTCTATCATGCATAATACATCAACTGAATATAAACAAATGCATAACAAAACCAATATCATGAAATGACAATTGAATACTTATCTTTATTTGTTTCGTGGGTAGACTCCTTCTTGAGCCTTCAGCTTCATCATCTTCTTCATTCATAATAGCATCGTTTCTTATCCAAATGCTAATATGGATAAGAGGTTCTTCAAGAGTTGATTTCTTCATATTCCTCATCGCTTCAGGGATCTTCTTTGAATAGTGAGATCTTGATCTTCAGTTGCTCCCATCTTCTTTTCTCTTATTATGAGTCGAGCTTCTTCTTGTGTGTGCTCTTCCCAGAGTCTGGTGAAAGTAATCACTTCCTTCTAGCACACATTCCTTCAAATAATGAATCCCATGATCCTGGGAGGCCACTCAAGGTGGTTATCACAACTTCTGCATTCTCCACTTCTTCTTCTACCGCTTCAAGTTGTTCTTTGATTTGAGAGACCCTCGTAAAGTATGACTGTATGGTCTCTGAATTCTTCAACTAGTTTCTTAAGGTCATCTTCTGATTTATGTTCTTCCATTCAAATAGCTTGGTCAAGGAATCAAACATCTCTTTCGATGTCTTTAGGGAAGACACTT
Organism: Pseudotsuga menziesii; assembly: GCA_001517045.1. Taxonomy (NCBI): domain Eukaryota; kingdom Viridiplantae; phylum Streptophyta; class Pinopsida; order Pinales; family Pinaceae; genus Pseudotsuga; species Pseudotsuga menziesii. The sequence continues at coordinate 167,228 of LPNX011229660.1, forward strand.
GTGGTACAAGTTGATCTATGATTGAATCAACAATGATCTTCTTGGCCTTGACCAAGTTCTTCTTGTGTAAGGCTTTTAGCCTCATCTCCCTATGGAACTGGAACCTCTCTACTTATGTAGGTGTACAATTCATTTCCTTCAAGAACTAGTGACATCCTATACTCCCATGCTTGGAAGTTGTCATCATCACCAAGATTGTCATCAAGCTGATGTGATAGATCACTTTGAAATGAGAACCTCAAATGAAAATAGCAAAAGATTAGATCTTACCAATTTGAGGTGTCTGTCCTGGTTCCCAAGCTCGCTGATCTAGGGTTTGTCAAAGAAACCCTAATTTTGAAAACTTGGAATCTTTCATAGCTGATTGGATAGAAAGATAGACCTCTTCAAGGTGAGGTATCCAATTTACTCCTTTTCTGAAAACAGTGGAGGGAAGTTCCCAGAACAGGAAGCCCTAGTTTTCCAATTTATTTTGCAGAAATTCCTGATACTTTTTCTCTGGTATCTTTGAAATTACTACTCCTATGTGTCTAAAAATTCACACTGAGGTAGCCTCACATGTCCTTGTTCCAACACCAAGGGTTTCATCAAAATTGGTTTCACCAATTGGGACTTATGAGTGTTTTCCCAAGGTGACCTGTTTTAGGATTGTTCAGCATAGCGAAGTTGTATGGACCGCCACGTGTCCATGTTTCATTTTCTGGGTTTGAAACTATGACCACATAAATTACATTCCGTGCCCTTTCTGGAACATCTTCATAAATTTCATTTGGACCTTCGTAGCCAGAGATATAGTAATTCTCCCCAGGTATCCTGTTTAGGGATGAATCCTGGGAGAGGCTGGAACCCTAACTTGGAGGAATCATATCTCCTAGAATATAGTGAATCTAATGCTAAAACTTAGATACAATGTACATTAGGATTTTATATTCGACCTGTGAAATTTTTCGTCCCCTGATACTTCTGCAATCCTGAGATATAGCGAATTTACCAAAACTTATCAGTTTTAGTATTTAGGGTTTTTCAGGCCCGGGGTCAAACTAGGGTTTGACTTTCCTGAAGTTTCACCCAACCAAAAATATCAACCCAAGTATTTAAAATTCGATTTTGATGAATAGAGAAATATTATGCCGGGCTCACTCAAAAATTCCTCTTCTGTAAAAATCCCTAATTTCCTGCACCAGAAATTGAAAATGCCCAGAATCAAATTCTACTTCGACAGAAAGATGCGCCCTTCAATGGAGAGTCAGCCTAGCATACTTTTGTTTATGTATTGTGGTTAGAGACCCAAAAAAAGTAAGAATCCCTAGCTTTCACAGCTACACAATGTCTTCTTCTCAGGTTAGCTCTGATACCATGTTAGATTTTTATCATTTAAGCAATATGGTCTTAGGATCTTATCTGAGAGAATAACATGCATAGCAATAAACACAAGAGATAAGAGACACAAATAATTTTCCTCGAGGAAACCATAAAGGAGAAAACCCCGCAATTTCCTCAGAGATAGAATGAGCACCAATGGTAGCAGTAAAACCCGAAAACATAAAGATGATCTCTAACAACTTGTTCTCTCTCTCTCACTTGAGAGAGCTTCTCCTCTCTCACTCATGCGCCCCAGTGAGTGAGTGTGTGTGTAATAAATAGAGAGGCTCACTCTCTATTTATATTCTTTCGTTCACTTAATGTCCACTTCAACATGTTGGCCCCACTTAACAGTTATTTACTAGGCCCGACATCTCTAGGAGAGTCTAATAACCCTAGTGCCCCACATCTGTGGGGACTTTTCCCTCCGATCAACAAGGAGGGTTAACCTTGACACAATTGTGGGGACTATTTCCCTGAATTACAATGGAGGGTTAACCTCAATGAATTTACATGACTTGTTTACATTATTGAATCTCTCGATCGAAACATCGGGGCATGACATGACATATAAGGTCATATAAGAACCAAATAAGGTCATATAAGATCCAAATAAGGTAATATCATATCCAAGAGTGTGGAACAAAGCTTCCAAGTGCTCCACTAAGATGATAGATGCACAATTTTCTCCTTCTTCAACAAAACTCTAAGTATTGGTGCAAGCAATCTTGTAGGAACTTGCTGGAAGCTCTAGATCAATGAGAGTGATTGGATCACTCCTAAAATCTTATATTTCTTCCAAAAAATCCAAATTATTACTTTTATTCACACCAACAACAACATTAGAGAGAGAGAGAATTTGAATTCCTCTTCATTTTCTGAAGCAATCACTAGCAAACTTTGCACAAAATTTAAAATAGAAGAATCACTGGAGAATTCCTGAGTAGAATGGAAGGATATTTTTTCTTCAATAAATTTTTTTTGAATGTCTTATTTTGTATCAGCTATATGAGAAGATGGATATCAGATGTCCCATAAACTTCCAGATCAGCGAGAGAAGGAGTCATTCCAAGGAGACTTTCTTCAATTCAAATTGATTGTGTTGAAGATTATGCTTCTTCTTCATCTTGAACAACTTCATCATAGAGAATAGAAACCAAGAATTTTGAAGAAAGAACTCTTGTGGTGTTGGGTGTGCTCTCCAAATTTCTATAATGATCCTCATTGCGCTTTCCAAAGGTTCTATCCAATTTTTTCCAAAGATCCTTTGGGTATTGAGCAGAATCAATAAGGTAGCGCAAGTTTGGAGAAAAGGCCCGACACATCGTTCCAAAATCTCTATCACTGTAATTTAGAGAACCATTCTCATCTTCATAAGACTCTTTACCAAGTACAATAGATACCTCATAGATACCTTGTCTCTTTAGAGATGAAATCATCTTCAATATCCACTCTGAATATCTTATGAATGGAGTAAGAAGAGGAACTAATAATATCAAATCCATATTGAAGTTGTACCTACAAAATATCATTGCAAAACAAACCAATTCACAATCATATGCTAGTGCAAGCCTTTCCACCTTGACATGTACACTTTCTCAGAGTTCATCACACTTGGATAGACTTCTCTCGACAAAATCCATAGGGAGCAAGGCTACCATTCCAGGATTTATGTGGAAACTTAGCTGCTTCTGGTGTACAATGGAGATTGGACAAGACTTGTTGCTAGCCTGAACAAGGCTCTGATACCATGTTAAATTTGTGAACCTATTGATATATAGGAAAATGAGATCAATTGTGAAGTGGATTATGCAGTGGAATCTCAAGAACAACGTACATTGAACAAGAAAAATTTGAGACAAATATGATAAGTATTGATCAGTAAATTACAATAGTAATCTTCATTTATTCAATGAATAATACAATGATTATACAATAAATACAATTCGAATGCCATGTATAGAATTCGAATCTACCAACTCAAGTTGTTTGAATATATAGTTAGGTGTGTCTAAATCACTACATGGGAGCCACTAGTCTAACTCCTGATGTCTAAATCAGTCCGAAAAATAGTTAAACTAGTTAAACCAGTTAAATTAGTGAGTAGGTGGAAAAAGGCCCCGCTTCCCCATGCATCCATGCAAAACTGACACTAGACTAACTGAGAGTGATCTAACTGAATGTAACTGGAGGTTGACTCAGCATAACTTACTACCTACCACAACCAACTGATGAAGTCTGCTGGTGGCACTCAGAGTGGTCTCCTATAATGTAGGGATTGGTCTCAAAGGCACATAAACTCATGCATGAACATACAGTAAGTGGAATTTAACCTCTATATGTGTTACCCACACTCTAGTACAGTAATAATGTCCCCCTAAGTTAGGAAAGATGATCAAATAGACTATATATGGACAAGGGAGGATTATATAATCCTAACAACAAGCTAGAGTGAATGGTTGTATGGGTATAGTGCATCACATGTGTCAAAATATGAATTGCCTTCTTGAGAAAATATCATGTGCTTTGGTTTCTTCAGTATTGCATACATGATTGCACAATACCATACAACTGTGGCATTAAATCATGTTTGATTGACTCTAGAGTGAACTCACCTTTTAACTGGATGTAGAATCACTTGATTAACATGCTAACTTAAGTTCCATCATGCAATAACTCAAGTGTCGTCATGCGAACACTCAATTAACTGAAGTGTCGTATTTTGGTTAACATAAGTGTCATATTTTAGTTTAACTAACGTGCAATCAATGCAAAACACTTTAGTTAACTAGTCCATCTTTATTAACACTTAGTTAACTATTTTTAACTGAAATCATGTTGATTGATTTACTTGTAGTGACCACTATGAGTTCTCCTTAATTAACTGATGCATACATTAATCCTTTGACTAATGCTTTAACTAAATCATACATTGCGGATTTAACTGAGGCATACACTGATATTTAACTAGAGATTTTAATCAATTCGAGTTCACTTAGTCATCTCATTTGCAATTTGAATTCTCTCTTTATCTACGCATTATCTCTTTATATCTTATCTTACTGCATGGTCAATATGTGTTAACTTTAATTATATATCATATCAGATTTTTCTCAGAAGATTTGTGAGATGCTATAATCATATAATATTACTCTTAGACCAAATGATCATATGCTAAAGTAGTTCAGTCTAGAGGTGGCCAGTCTCTAGAGGAGACTTAATAGCATCTAGTGACCATGGTTAGTAAAATATCACACAACATTGATGCTTCAACATGCAAAGCATCCACCTCTATAACTAGAGGCCCACCCCATGGGTACCTACTATAACTGGAGGTCGACATGTGAATCAACAACCTCTATAACTGGAGGTCCACCTCATAGGTACCTACTGTAACTAAAGGTCCATATGAAAATAATGTCTTGACACATACTTGTTGAGAGCCTTGTCCAACAAGACTTTACAACATCATCACTTTGATCAATCAAAGCATTCACCGCAACACATGAGGAATAACCTTTATAGTTGAAGGCTTAGTCATTCTTGAGTCCAACTCAAGAATCTACTCCAAGTTACTAAGTCCAACTTAACCTCTCTACCTCAACATATGAGGCCCAATCCTGGTTGCACAAGACTTGCTTGGAGAATGTGACTCGTGATGTTGTACATTTAACAAAATTTTCCATGAGGATGCTAGTTTTCTAACTCAGAGAACCCACTATACCCAAAAACCCACCTTTGAGAGTATTTGAGTGATTATTTATCGCTTAAATCAATTTTCTCTTGAAATTTTCAAAATACCAAATAAATGGCCACAAAGACATAAAAAGACAAAAAATCAGCATCCCACAAATCGAGCAAGTTTGTCCTAGTCATGTCCAGAGTGGTGGCATTTGATTGAATATCAAACCAGAGGCAAAATGGAATCAATTTGCATAATATTGGAATCAATCCACTCAAAGTTGAGTTTTCCAAGGAAGGGGGGTGCATATCTCTTAAAGGGGGCGTAATTCATGATGTGGTAATCACATGCTTGGTGGGTGATATTTTCAAGAGAGAGAGAGCACATCTCTTCATGAGAGGTGGCCCCATCCTCTCTAGTTTAAATCCATGCAAATCCCATCAATATCTCCTTCACTCATAGTCATCTCGCATTAGTGGATGTGCCCCCACCTCCCACTCTCTTTTCTTATTCAAGCAACCATTCTCCCATTATTTTCTCATGGTTAGAGAGGACCAAAAGATTGCTTAGATTTGTACTTATAATCTTGTAATATTTTATAGAATAACAGAAGGCTTTGGAGGTATCATGTGCTGTATAGCTCAAGTGTGTGGATGATTATTGCATGGTATATGAGGTAATTGATATTAACTTCTTTTCTTTATGCATTTATTTGGTTTGTTGTGGGGCTACAAGGGGAGATATCTCCCAGTAGAATAAGATATTGTTCTAGTTTGATTCATGCTCTTATTGTTTGATGGTTGTATATCTCTTATCTTGCATTCACATTTTGTTTAATTGCATGCTTTCCAAGTTTCTATTTCCGATGACACCTTTTATTGTAACCTTTTCTTGTCCAAGGATTTCTAAGTTGATGCAAGTATCTAGCTTGAAGGGGTGGTTGATCTTGGTTGACTCCTCCAACTTTCAAGGAATTTTTGAAGAGCTTAGTCCCTCCACTTTCCACCAACGGACTCTACAACTCAAAATTTCCCAAGCCTTAGCTCCATCTTTTCTTATTACTCTCTTTGGTTACGGTTCTTTATAGGTTTAATTACATTACTTTTCTTTAAAATAATATCTAAACATTGATTTATTTAATTATATTGCTAGGTCTAGTTATTCAAGCTTCATTTTGAGTAGATCTAGTTCATGTTAAGTACTTATGCTAATTTATTATATTTCAATACTTTATATTTTTATGCTTTTAACTTCATATCGAGCAATCTAAGTTCTTTCATTGGTTTCCTTTTAAAGGCTGTCCAAGATCCTAAGAGAGTTGGTCTTACAAGCCAACTTTCCTTGGTTATTTGTTTTTCTTAGATCTAGTTTTAACATAGAATTTTTTGGCAATTTTTTCTAACTTGTCCAAATCACCTTCCAAGTGATTTTGGGCACTTTTTTGCCACTAATTAGTTTGTTGTTTTTGGATTTTGACAACAGGTTTGGAGGCGTTTGGAGGCATTTGGGCATAATTTTGACAATTTCAACATATCCAAAGACTCCCTTGAAGCCCCTCTTTACCCTCTTTTTCTTATAAACATTGTAACCTCTTTCCTCAGATCTTATAAGGAGAAAGAGGGATTCTTAATGTAATTGTAAATAACATAATAAAGTGAAGCAAGTGGGATTTTAAGAACCAGCACCCCATCCCCCCTAGAGGGATATGTATCAGTATCACTTTTCATGTCGTAACTTTCTTCTTTAATTTTATTGCTAAAAGTAATCTAATTGAGGTTAAAAATTGCCGTTTGTTGGTTCCGTTTCAACGACGAACCATAAATTCACTCAGGACATAGGAACCTTTTTATTTTTCTTTCAAGAAGTTTTCTTTCAAGTATTTTATCTTACCTTTTTGCGAAGTAAAAACATACTAACCCACTATGCTTTCCCGAAGTATGAAAAGGGAAAAGAGATTTGTAGTGTAGTAATTAGTATACCATTCTGCTTTCTTTTGCAATAATAAAATGAATAATTTCGCTACTTGTCTTTGTACGCTCTTATGAAAACCACTGACCTCCGGGATGGAACGCTATGACAATCAGAAAGAGGATTTTAGAATTTAATAATTTCATTCCATAATAAAATTAACTCTCAAAGATGGAAATCCAACGTCTTCCTTTTTACCTTGTTTGGGAAAATTTAACAGAGAAAGTAGGAAGTTAAACAACTAGATAGCGACTACGGGGCCCCGTCAGGATACACCCTCATTTGGTGTAGTGCTGGAAACACCCTCGTGACTATGATCTAGCCCACATTTTCTCATGTGGAGACACACTTGGTGAGTCTAGACATATTCCCCATCTCTACTTGATATATTGGGAATCCCCTCTAATTAATCAAATTGAACAAGTACATTTGCAATACATTCAGCAACAACACTCCTTTATTTAGAATCCATTTTGGAACTAGTCTTCTTTGCGATATCATACAATATTTTGCTTAAAGTACATTGTTTGTTGAATGATTATGTGATTTACATATTGTTGATTTAAATTCCACTATTGCAAAGGCCTTGTTTCGGTATTTTCTAAACTCCTAAATAATTTCACATCTGTAACTAAAAACTAATAAGAGCCTTAGTAACTCTTTTCTTGGGACTAACCTCCTTAACTTCATTAGGAGTTAGCCTAAATGAATGAGTCAAGTATTAGGTGACAAACTTAACTCGAGACTTGCCCCCGAAGATGCACCCAGTGGCTTGAATATTTCTTCCATGCTAACCCCGAGGTGCATGAAAGGTGGCAACCCCTTTGATCAAGTATGACATAATTAAATTCTTGGGCTTGACGGTCAACAGAGAATATAGAGAGAACCCCTACAACCTAAAGATAGATGTATCGGGTTTCCTTTCCAAGATCAACCTGTTAGCCCCTTTTGGTGAGGTTTTAAAAATCCATTCCTTTTATAAGAGAGTTGCTAGGAATCTAGGAATTCAACCAAAGAATGTGCCAAAAAGGAAAATGGTAGTAGTATCAAAAGACCCCCTTATCATTATCCAAAGCGTGTCTGAGGGAAATCATGGGTTATATCCTTCATTCTATATTGATATGGAAGGTAATGGGTTAGTCTTGCATAATTGCATGCTACATTTTGACGCTGAGGTTAACGATATGCCGCTCCGAGTTATGGAATAACTTGAACTAACTCCCACAAGAACGATTAGAAATGTTTGTGGTATGGATTCCTGTCTTGTCAAAGTCGTAGGAGTAATTGAGAACTTAATGGTGAGGCTAGTTGCATACTCAAGTATTGAACTAGCTATGAATGTTCTAGTTCTAGATGTTCCTAATATGTGGGAAATGTTATTATCTAGAGAATGGTCTGCTAGACTTGGCTTAATGAATACTACTCCCAATTCCATGGGATAATTTTTTTTTACTCTAAAAATAGAAAAAATGATCCAAAAACAATATAAAGGCCTAAGAATTTTGAATATATAT
>LPNX011229660.1:176052-300544 GCA_001517045.1 Pseudotsuga menziesii
TCAAAATGTTGCTTAGAAAAATTGAGTGAAACTCTTAATACTGAGACTTTCACTCAAATCTTTTGCAACAACTATTAGGTGGTGAGGCAATGTTGCCATATGTTGGCAATCTTAGACATTGTTTGTCGAGTGACAAGAAGGTGATTAGGTGATAAGTCATCCCCAGTAAATGCAAGGTTGTCTAATATTTCTTGAAACCAAACCAACTCAACATGCACAAACTAGCAAAGGCAAAGGGAAATGGAACCTAAAGGGTCTAATGGGGAATTTGTGACTCACTATTGGACCAAGGCACTAGGGTCAATTATGCAAATAGGGAAAGGCTTGTGACACATAGGAGTTTCCCAATGGTGGGTTCAAGTTCAAGTTGTCATGGGGAAGAATGTCGAGATGACATCTCACTAGTTTTGATATGGACTAGTACATGTGTATGCTGCATGTTGTGTTGGGTTATGGCGGTGGAACTAAATCCAGGAACAAGGGTGTGTTGTGTAGGATGTTAAGCAAAGGAACTTAAGGGAAAGGTGTTGGTTCACACATTTTCAAGGTTGGTAGTGATGGGACTAGGGGGTACTTCTACCAATAGTGGTGTGTAACATGCATCAAGTGGTTCATTATAAGGACATTATGAACTTATAGGTTGGTGCATGAATCTAGAGGATAGTTGGGGATAGTGGTAACACATGTGGTTGTTGAGGTGTTATTTTTGTTGTTGTTGTTGCTCAAGGTGATCAAAGGCATGTGAAGCAGGTTGATGGAGACCTACTAGATGGAAATTTTAGTGGGTCTACCAGGTATTCTATTCGAAGATCAACAAAGTTTGATGGAATAGTGCGTATGAGTGATATCATTGCTAGTCTAGTTAATTGGTGGATTGTTTAGTCTGCTCTTGATTTTTACCTCTAGATTGAGTAGGTCAAACATGATGGGAAGGAAATACTCTAAAGTGAGCTCCTAAAAAGGGGTGTTTACTTCAACAAATACCCAAGCTAGTTCAAAAGGATTCATGATATGGGAAATATTGTGATTATATTATGGCATTAGATTGTCCAATCATCACAATGAATGTTCTTGAGGCCCAACTCGTAACGGATTAAATTATAATTAGGAGTTGTGATGAAATAGGATTCAATGAAATCTAGGGTGATAACCTAGTTGCATGGTAAGTGAGCAAGTAAAGCAAAATGTTTACCATGTCCAATCATGGTGCTTTCTTGGTTGCTTTGCCAGTATTGGTGATCTAACTCAAAACTTTCTTTGACTATTAAATATGGGTTTAATTTTAAGTGTGGGCTCATCAAACCAAAATCCATCACGATAAAATAACGATGAAAAAAATCCCATTCAATGCAATCTTCCAATAAATTTGCTGCTTTAATTGGTACTTATCCCAAACTAGATGCTAAGCACATGAAAGGAACTACTTCTCTTACCGTGACAACTTATTGTTAGGAATTTTAAAATCCATTGGAAACAATAATGTCCAACCATGACAAGCCATCATTTAAACAAAAACTTGTACAACGAATTGAGCTAATACAATCATACACTTAAATAAGTAGCATAATGAGTATTACCATAGGCCCTTTATAGAAGGCGCTGTCCAACAGTAATATGTTACATTGGAACACTGTTTTTTTCTCTATATTTCTGGTTTTTACTGAACTTGTTGGGACATTTTTGGACATGCACTTATGGGACTTTCAGTGGACAGTTTATAGCTACTTTTTGGACTGATCATGTCATATTTCAGTATGCTCTAAGGTACTGGTTCTGTATAGAGATGGTCATTTATGGCACTTGTCTGGTGAAATATTTTTGGCAGAATTCTATATAGCTAAAAATACTATATGTCAATATCTACACTGGACTTTCAGGGACTGTTCTTTTGTCTCTTTTTGACCGTTATGGTTACTTACTGAATACACAATTATATATATCTACTAAATGTAATTTTGTTCTAATTTTGTTCTCGAAAGATGATATAAAATTAATTTTTTTTCCCATAAAAAAAATAACATAATAATTTTAACAAACAAATCTACTACACAATACATAATGCAACATAAAAAAAGTACTTAAGCATTAATGGTGATTTGACGTGGCAGGAGTTGGTGGTTGTACATGCATAGGGTGGGAATTTATCATGCCCCACTCCCAAGAGCTGGCACGCTCCAACGGGTGTTGGTGTTCCAATTTAGAATAGGAGTAGTCTAATAGGTCGACGATTTCGCCCGGCGTTAGACTACTCCGTCTACCCATGCCGTTAACTCCTCCCGGCATCCCGCACATCCATCCAGGAATGGGTCCCTCCCAAATCTTCTTCTGAACGTGATTTTTACCATGGATCGCTTTGTCTTGGTCTCCGCACCACATTGCAATCTTATACGGAAACTTTCCAGCCCCACACATGAAAAAGATTGACTACCATATTCAATTTTCTTAAACTCACATTGACCATGTTCAGTCTGTTTATAAATTTGCCAGTAGTCTAGAATTTATCATCCTAAAATCACCTAAAAAATGATTCTTAAACCTCTTCTTCAGACTTCAGACTTAACTGTATATTTAACTCAATATTTGTAAAAGTTACTGTAAAAAGAAGAACCACTTTCTTGGACCCAAAAATGTAAAATATAAAGACCATCCGTGTATGAACAAGATCTTACTGTGCTCTTCATATGAAACCTAAATTGTGAAATACTCTTAATCGCACAAAATTTCTCTCGTGCGATGGGTTTATAATCCCAGCGATATAAAGTTCATGCGGGATGATATCAAACATGTTACTGTATACAAAATACTAAAATATCATTCTTGAATTGGGGAAGTGCCCTACGGTCATCATTTTTAATAAAAAAACGGCTGTCAAAATTGCCCTTGTTATAATCAAACCAAGAGCTCTTCTGTCTTGATCTCCTCGTTTGATGAATCTCATATAAACTCCATTCCTTCCATTTTCCCTTACAGTCTTCAAGCTCTGGTTTCCAATATTGTCCTCTGGCCCTGACCAATTGCACATAATCCTTCTGCAATTCTGGAGTATTGCAGAGACCACGCTGCCCATCATCTGCGAAATCCCCAACCACTGCATTGCCGCGTTCATTGGAGTTTAACCTCTCGTTATCCATAATATTTGTCATGAAGTCTGCGGACAATCTGATTCGATTGTCTCTGCCCACGTTGGAATTCTCAATCTGGAACGGTTGACAGAGAGCAACCTCACGTCCAATACTGCGCAGAGGGGCTGATACTCTCGCAGTGGGAGAAACAAGACCATTTGTGACCATTGGTGATATTAGGGAAGCGAGCGTTACGAATGATAACGGAAACTGAAAGAAGTGTTTAGGCAGAACAAAATACTTGCTGCCCACCTTCAGTTGATCGTTTTGAGAAAAAGCCAACATCTTCTGGCCGATGTAGAGGGAATCGGAGTGACAAACTAGATAGTCAGGGAATTCCAACATGATTTGGCTGGCACTAACTGTTCTATGAAAGTTTCTCACAGTGCCGTCTGAGCATACTACCTGGATGGTTTTTTCACTGTATATTCCTGTGACCAGGCAAGAGGCGTGGCTTCCCATACTTTCATTCTCTGTGCGAAAAAGAAGCAAAGCACCAAGGAAACTGAAAAAAAAGGAGTGAATCAAAGCGCACAGAATCCAACGGGCTGTCATGGAAATTGAGTATAAGATTGCCCGTGGTGCGGAGACCAAGACAAAGCGATCCATGGTAAAAATCACGTTCAGAAGAAGATTTGGGAGGGACCCATTCCTGGATGGATGTGCCGGATGCCGAGAAGAGTTAACGGCGTGGGTAGGTGGAGTAGTTTAATGCCAAGCAAAATCGTCGACCCGTTAGTCTACTCCTTTAGAATATGTGTGAGGTTGGTAGCACTAGAGTGATGATGGTGAGGGAATGCCACCACGTTCCCAACCAAAAAGGCGGTTCTCACTCCACTCACATCAGAGAAGCAAAGGAAATCACACTGGCTCGACAATTAGGGTCCATGATAGATACACTAATGGTCAATTTTAGCCAAAGTACAGTGATTAACCGACACCAAACCATTTATATGGTCGAGTTTAAGCATTATTGTATATTTGGTTCTTCAATATTTATGTTTATTTTAAATTATAACTTAAAATAGTAAGTTAAATAGTAGTTTTTTTTCAAATTCATTTTGGTTGTTTGAATGATAGAGTGTGAATTAATTAATAAGAATTTTGTCATTTTGAAAAAAAAATAGAATTGTATTTCACCAAAATTTGTGACTTGCCTAATTTTTTTTTTCATCAAAGTTCTGACTCATCCCAAAAATATAATATTCACTATGGGAAATGGGTGTTTTAAATAGAGGTAGGTAGTTGTTTCATGGGTTGTTCAAATGGGAAATGAGTGTTTTAAATATAGGTAGGTAGTTGTTTCATGGGTTGTTCTTTTGAGGAGTAGATTTTACTAGAGAATAGAGTTTTTTTTACTAGGTATCTAAAATTAAAATATTCACTTTGGGATATTGGAAAATTAGTGTTTTAAATAGAGGCACGGAGTTCTTTCATGGGTTGTTCTATTTAGGAGTGGATTTTATGAAAGAATACAACTTTTTTCTACTAGTTACTTTGTGTGGATTATTTATTTTATGGGTTGTTTTAGTTAGGAGTGGATTTTATGAAAGAATACAATAGAGTCTTAATTTAGTTAAGTTGGTTTTGAGGTGTTATCGACTAAGTTGTATTTAGTAGGATTTCAAGTGAGCCAGTAAAGATTGAATAAGTTTCTCGTTCATTATTAGTGCTTAGAAGTTTAAAAGTTTTACTAGGGCCAAGTTTTGGCCCTTTTTTATTTTATTCTTTTACATGTTTATAACCCTCAGGGATATTGTAATAAGTTGGCGTAACATGATGAGTTTTTGTAACAGGATTGGACAACTTAAGTGTAGCTATCAATGCGTTACTCTAGAGTGTTTTTTCCTTGTTAATTATATGTTGCTTATCATTGACATATAATTTCTGAGTTTTTCACTAAAACCCCCAAAGCTAGAGTAATAGCTTTGGTGGTTGAGCCTTCAGAGGTTATTAAAGCCTAATTGTATATGTATATTACCATGCGACTCATAATTTTGAGTAATTATGAACATGTACTAGGTCCACCATAGTTTATTTTATTTTATTTTTGAGATTAAAAAAAATCCCGTAAAAAATGGGTAATTTTTTAATAGTTTAATTGTAAAAATTAAAAAAGTCATAAAAGTGTGTCTAGGGGGGGGGGGGGGGGATTTTCTATGGGGGTGCTCGTTTTCTAATTCAGAGCACCCACTTTTGAGAATATTTGAGTGATTATTTATCTTAAATTAAAATTCCCTCGAAAATGTATAAAAAAGACCAAATAAATGGCCAAAATGACATAAAAAGACAAAAAATCAGCATCCCTCAAATCAAACAAGTTTGTATGGGAGTTGTCTCTGATGATTGGAAATCAAATCTAAGGTAATCAAGATCCAAGTCCTTTGATTGATTGGTGATTGAAGATCTCATGGATGAGGGGGCAAATTTCTCTTTAAGGGGGCACATCTATCCATGACAGGGATCACCTCTTGTATATGTGTCACAAAGGGGGGGGTGACCAACCTTGTGAGATGGCGCCTACCATCTCCGTTTCACTCCAATTCACCCCCAATCATCTCAAAAATCTCCAACACTTGGCAAATTCTCCCCCCCTGGGGTTTGCTTTCATTTTTCCTATTTAAGCATGCATTTGCCTCTCATTCTTTGTGGCCAAAGAGAGGACTGAAAGGTCGCTCAAGTGTTGTATTGTATTTGTAATATCATTTGGAATAATATAAAAGGATTTGGAGGTATCATGTGGTGTATGGCTCAAGCGTGTGGATGAACATTGCATAACTTATGAGGTAACCTATATTGCTTGTATTTTTGTATATCTTTGGTTTAGTGTTGGCATTTGAAGTGGAGCTATCTCCCAGTAGGTAAGAGAATTTATTGTTTGATTATTCTCTTTGATTACCTGGTTTAGATATCTTAGATGAACATGTGCATTCTAGTTTGATTTTCATGCTTTTATAAGTTTTCATTGTAGGTAGCACCAATGCTTGCTTTAATCATTTGTGTGTAAGAATTTATAAGTGAATGTAGGTGTCTAGCTTGAAGGGGTGGTTGATCTTGGTTGAATCCTCCAAATTTCAAGAACTTCCACATAGCATAGTCCTTATGCTTTCCACCAACAAACTCCACGGCTCAAAGGATTCCCAAGCTTCCAATACCATCCTTCTCTCTCTCTCTTCTTCACTTCTATCATAACTTTCTTTGGCTATGGTTACTCACATGCTTAAGTGAATTAGTTTGTATTTTAAAAGAATATACAAAGGGTTGATTTGTTCAAGAATGTATCTAGATCTAGAAGCATAAAGTGATATTTTTTAAAGTAGATCTAGTTTTTATTAAGTACTTGTGCATATTTCCAATCTTTCAGTACTTATCTTTTTATGCTCTAAACACTTTATTTGGCACATATGGTGGATTTTAGGTGACTGGTTTTTCACTTTTCTCGCCAGGATAGTAGGAGGTTCTACCAAAAATCAAAGATCCGAGCTAATCAAAGACCTCCTGGAGCACCATACTTCAATCCTGCTTCATTAATAAAACCTTGTAAGCCTTTGGATCCAGATTTATAAGGACCAAAGCCATCCACCTCAAAATATTGTAAAAATAAATAATACAAGAAATTGTGCTACTTAGCGCTCGCACCCATCCCCCTAGGGGATTCACTCCATTTTCATGGTATGACTATTTTCTTAGCCTTTAATTTTTGTTGTATTTGCTAACCTTAGATTAGTGTCAATTTCTTTCTTAGTTAGTTTTTCTTTTAAAACTTTCCCATTTCGCAATAAAAAAGTAATGAACTAGGCCTTTCTTTCCCGAAGTACCATAAGGGAAAAGAGATTCTTGACCTTTAGTAATTAGAAAAACATTTTACTTTTCTTGCAAGTAGTTTAGCTTTAATTAAGTTTATTTTAATTGACAAATAAAATGAATCATTTCGCTATTTGTCTCTGTTGTTTGGAACGATGGGACAATAAAAAAGAGGCTCTTAGCATTGTGTAACTTAATCCACAATAAAATTAACTCCCTAAGGGATAAAAATATGATGTCTCCCTTTTACCTCATGTGGGAAAAGTTTACAAAGAAAGTGGGAACAACTAAATAGTGATCGCGGGGCCCCGTTAGGCTACACCCTCATTTTGTGTAGCGTTGGACACACCCTCGCGACTCTAATCTAGCCCACATTTTCTCATGTGGAGCCACACTCGGTGAGTCTGGACATATTCCCCGTAGCTACTTGGTATATTGGGAATCCTCTTCCCTTCTAATCAACTCATCTTCTAATTTATAAAACTAACCAAGTACATTTGAAATAGATTCGACAACAACACTACTTCATTTCGACTCCATTTTGGCACTAGTCTTCTTTATGATACCATACAATCTTTTACTTAAATTACAATGTGTGTTGAATGGCTATGTGATATACATGCTCTTGATTTAAATTCCACTATTGAAAAGGTCTTGTTTGAATATTTTCTAAACTCGTAAGTAACTTCACAACCGTAACTGAAAACTAATAAGAGCCTTAATAACTCTTTTCTAGGGACAACCCCCCTTGGCTTCTATAGGACTTAGCATAAATGGAGGATTCAAGTATCAAGTGATAGCACTTGACTCGAGACTTTCCACGAAGGAAGCATTTAGTGGCTTGAATATTTTTTCCGCGTTAATCCTGAGGTGCATGAAAGGCAGGAACATGAAGGAGGTAGAGGGGTTGTTTGGCATAGCTTTATTGATTGAGATATTTATTGAGGGTTAGGTTGGGTGAAGATTTGTCCCAGACATCATGTTGTTCATTGTTATTGCTACTAGTTAGAGTTGGTTATTGAGTTGCTAATCCAATTGCTTTAAGTGTCATCAAAATTATGCTTCATTACAAATATACCTCAACCTTAATTAGTTTAGTTAAACCAATTGGTAAAATAAAAATGGTTAAAATGGATGTTATTCTATGTCATTAAATGGAATAACAATGTTGGAAATCTTAAATATTTTTCTTTGATAAAAAACAAATAGTTGGAATAATATATTTTTCCACTTCACAAATTTGGTGAGCTTTTAGAAAGCATTTTTTGTTAATTCCTTAATAATATATGATTGTTTCAAGCAATTCCTTTTCTCAGTTTGACGTTCACTCATATCATTATTTTTCTAATTAGGAACCCACCTCATTGTACAACAATCTATGTTAACAGACAACACTATAGTAAACCCAAGTCGGGCCCAATGTTAGTTTGAGTCAAAGAATGATCTGCCCAACAAAAGTAGAACTATCACTATGTCAACATGAGTTCTTAAAAGGCTACATTAGTTCCCATAAAAAGTATTGTAGTATGCAACCTTACATAAATAATGGAACCTATATCTCCATCAAACCAACCATAAATCCTACCTTCAGACCCTATGACCAATCAATCTCAACAAAAAAATATAACCAAACAATCTTAACTCCCACAAATATTAAAGTTATAGAAGTTTCACGTCTTTCAATAACCATTCAAAAAATACTTCATTGAGATGGATCATTGATATTTTCTCTGTGACATCCGGTATGTTGGTTAGTATTGATAAATCTTCATTCTTGAGGAACAATCTTGATGATGTTCATGCTATTGACATAAGGGCCCTATTTCCTTATAAGATGGATCTGATTGAGGTTGGTTTTAAGTATTTGGGATTTTGGGTTAAACCATTTAACTATGTTGTTGCCAACTAGAATTGGTTAGTGAAGAAATTTGAGAAGCAGGTTGGTAATTGGACATGCCAAACACTTTCTCTGTGTAATGTCCCCATTCAAATATTTGCATAGCAGGACAATTTCATCAATCCTACTAGTTCCGTAGGTTGGATGGATACATTTGGAATTTTAATAAGGGAGATAATAAATGATGTTCATATATTAGAATGGAATAAATATTTAATAATGGAGCTCATTAAATAAATACAAGAGAAAATTGAAGTGGCAATGGAGCATGGAGACTATGGGGCCCACACAAGCTAGAAATTATGTGTCACATGGCATCCTCCTCTTGCAATTTCGAATCCATGGGAAGCCTAAATGTTCTTGGATGAGTTAGAAGGCTAATACACTTGGAAATATGCATCATAGGTCTAATTTGGAAGGAAATATACTTACATGGGAGAGGAAGAGTCATTTTGGAGCTAGTGAGACACTTGGACTAGATTCCCTAGCTCTATGACAACAATGATGAAGATGCTATGACACCTATGACACAAATCAGATCTGAAGGCTTAAATCTGACATGTTAGGTCAAAATAGAGCATCCAATAGGGCACTCATGTGATTTGGGGAAGCTCAATGGGCTCCTCGAATTGGGGGAAGATGGAAGGCTAGGAAAGGGAGGACACATGGAAAATCTTGAGCACACACCCTAATTCGAATTGGCTTGAGTTTGTCGATGGATTGGTAACCTTAGAAGTCTTAGGATGTTTATAAAATATAGGTATCAACCAAGAGAAGATATTTTGATCATTTGAGAAATTTGTATTTGTGAATTGAGAGAGCTAGTGGATGACTAGTTCTTTCCTTAGCCAATTTCGAGGGTGAAAGATTCCCATCCAAGTTGGTGTTTGGAGAGGCCAATCAGGTATTTCATGGAGATTTAATGGAGTTGTATTTGCAGGTGTAAGCTATAGGGAAGCTCATGGTTCCTTCTATTGCAACACTTTATCTCAACCATTTCTAGTTTTTATTGCATATTCTTGCTCATGGATGGATTGCGCTTTGGGTGAGCTATTGTACTATTTGGGAGATCTTATATTGGTCTATTTATTATTGTAATAAGTTCAATATTATTTGTTCTTCATTTTCATAAAGTATCAGTTCTAAATACCCAATATTTGTATGTCAAAATGACTATTAATGAGCAAACAATGACCATTTCCCCACTATATTGATGTATGCCATGGTAATGCTGATTATTTGGAATGGAAGAGTGTATATCTTATATATTTATGATGAATGGACTGTAATTTATGTGTATTACAAGTTTCATGTTCAGCACTTAAGAATTTTAATCCATTTTACTCATTTTAATTGCATTTGGAGAAGATTTGGTTCCTTTTCCCCAAGGGTCGAATTAGTGATTTTGTAGCTATTTGGGAGAGGGTCATAAAAGCCTATATAAACTGAATAATGATGCATATGAGACCTTAAAAATGTCCCTTAAACATCCTCTACCTCTGTTCAAAAATTTGAGTGGGGTTGAGAACATTTGAGAAGCCATTTCCAACATTTACCCAGGGGGAATTGGAACCCCAATTCGCTAGTAAAGACTCCTACTTTGATCAGAATATTAAGCAAGTTTGCAGAGGTAATTGGAGGGTGATAAATCATACCTGAACATCATATTCAAGTATTAATATCATTCATACACATTCTGAGAATATTTTAGATTATTTGGGCCAATTTGGAGACATAGACATCAAAACTAGTCAAAGGTTGAAATAGGGAAAAAGTGAAAAATTGGTCATTGTAATAAAATTTCAAAAAGGGGATATTACACTCTGGGTGGTAGACTTGTTGTACTTAAATATGTTCTATGTGGTATATCAATTTACTGGGTTTCTCTGTATAAGATTATGTGTTCTATCATTAAGGCCATCAATAGGATTATGTGTGATTTCTTATGGGGTGGACGAGATGTTAGTCACTCATCACATCTGGTTCAATGGGACACCATCACCATACCTTATATTTGTCATGGATGGAACATCAAGAAACTTGATTAGTTCAATAGTTCTCTTCGAATGAAGAGCCTATGGATGGATTTGGAATCCAAAACAAGATACTTCTGTCCAAATACTTACGTAAATGCACTTTAATCGACTGGATTAAGAAGGATAGCCACTCGGTTGCTTCGACCTATGTTATCTGGAATGGTTTTATCAGAGTCTTTGGATGGGTCAGTAAAGCACATGCCGAGAAGGTAGGCAATGGTGCCTCTGTTCACGTGGGTGCTGACCCCATTGTGGGATTGGAGAATTCTTCTTGTTTATCTCTGTGCTTTGTTGATTATCTACAGGATTATGGATTGAATAATCTTGATCATTTTAGAGTGGGTTTTGATTTTTCCAGTGTTGGTACTTATTGACTTTCTGCTTGTGACCTGGAACTTTTTGGAGCCTAGTTCGTGGAATGGGATAATTATGTAGCTCTTTTAGCTTCGACGGGTATACAGTTGATTAATGATGTGGAAAAGTTGGTCGGGTCTTTCAATTGTAAGTCGGGACTTGTCACTGCTAATTTGGCATATCAGTTCCTTGTGGAAAAACTATTGTCTGTGGTGGATTGCTAATGGCATGAGGAGCTCTAGACTTGGAATTTTCCACTGAAAATCAAGCGTTTCACGTGGCTTTGCATTCACAAGAAAGTTAACACCTGGGATACTTTACTGACTAAAGGGTGGATTGGTCCTAACTTTTTCCATCTTTGTAAGGCAGGGCCTGATACTTTGGAACACTTGTTCAGGGAATGCTCTTTTGGGAGAGTTGTTATCTTGGATGTTGCCTCACATTTTGATAATTTACTTGCATGGACTGACTGTTCTGTTGTGGATTTTCTGAATAATTGGTTGAAGTCAAGGATTAAGCCCTTGTACCTACCCTTTTTCTGCTTTTGGCTCATTTTGAAAGCCAGAAATGTTGTAATATTTCGGGATGAGAAGCACCAGGTTCAGTTTGTGAAGTTGGGTATCCTTAAACTCATTATAGATTACCCTGAACCTGTTAGGGAGAAGAAGGTTTTCTCTATCGACACTGCGCCTGAGGTGACTGTGGCTATGGGATTTTTTATGGAGCAACCCAATATGGTAGGGGCAGTGTAGGTATGGTCCTATATATCAACAAGTCCCATTTTTTTCATCTTAAGTTGGGTTGTGGTAACTGTACTAATACAAAATCAGAGCTTCTTGCACTATGGGGACTTCTCTTTGTTGCTTCTTCCATGGGTCTACCTCAACAATTATCTTTGGAGACTCTAGAATCATCATCGATTGGGTGAGTAAAGTTGCCAATTTACAGGCATTGCAGCTAGACCACTAGTGTGATCGTTCGCTGGCTCTCAAAGATACATTCCATTGCTTTGATAGCCAGCATATCCATAGAGAACATACTATGCTAGAAGATGGTTTGTCCAAGGAGTCTCTACAGTCCATTGTGGGACAATTATCCTTTACTTAATTTATGGATGGGGAATTCATTTTCACGTCTACTGTCAATATTTTTGACACTTGATTTGTTCACACTGGATACACTTGCGATGGATGGATATGGACTTATTATTTTCTTGTTCTACAATGTGTGGAGACAAAACTTATCTTTGTTATATGCTTTTAGTGCCTATCTCTAGTTAGCATTACATTTTTTTGTGTCATGGAGGATGGTGCTCCTATCTATAGGTTGATATCATTAGACTCTTTGTAGACTTGAACACTGTTTATCTCCGTTTTGTTTGTTGGACGATGATCTATATTTAGAAGATATGAACTATTCGGTGTATTATTTCATGTGATGTAACCTGTTTCTTTATATATAAAACGAAATGACTTTTTCTACTTGAAAATAAAACCATTCAAAAAAAGACTGGAAACTGTAACATGGAAATTTGAGAAAGCCTTTTATGAAGTGTGTATCATTTAGCGTGAGTTAATGAAGAAGACAACTTTGATTTTGATGCGTATCATGTGGTGTGACCTAAAATAAAGTGATAATTTTTTAAGAGTGTTTCTAAGAAAAGTCATGAGCCAAGTTTTGTTCTTTTTTTTAAGAAATAAATATCGGTGAAAGTTATAAAAATAATGAAAACAATAATTTTAATAATTCTATATAATGTGTGATCCAAATGTATTTTTTGAAAGTCAAAAAATGTATTTGGGTGAAAGTTATAATAAAAACTATAAAGAAAAATATTAATTAACTAATAATATTTTTTCAAATTAATAAAAAAAATATTATTGAATAGTTGGGGGTATTTGAGGGTGTTAAGTCTATTTATAAATTTAATGAGTGAAAAACTTGTGTAAGTTAATTTTATGATAATTTATTTTAAATTTTTTTTTAAATGTTTTCAAAATATTTTAAGTTTTTTAATTTTTATTGTCTTATTTTGTGCCGAGTTTGGTTGGAAATCTTTAAAAAAAAATTAGAATCGCATATATTATCTATAGAAATTGTTTAATTTGGGTGTCATGGGGTAGTTGAGGGTGTTGAATTCATTTATAATTCAAAAACATAATTTAAACAGTCTCAAATTTGAATTTTAAAGAAAAATATTTACCTAATTCCAATCAAAACTCACAATAAAGTCAAAACATTTTAAATCTAAATTTATCAAATATAAAAAGGGATTACATTTTTTTAAGTATATTTTTTTAATTAATTCCATATTAAATGATAAAAATATTTAAACAATTATGAAATGTAATTTCATCCTAGTCTAAAATATAATCTAAAAATATTTATTTTTTTATATGTAAAATTTAAAATTGCAGATAAATAATGTTAAAGAATTGATTTATGAGTCTTTCTTTTAAACGAAATATTAAATTATTAAACAAAATGGTGGAATGAAACCCAAAAACCTTACCTAATTCTTTATGGCCTAGTTGTTAGTCAATACCTTCTTTATTTAATTAATCACTACTTTTATGTGCCCTTTATAGACACAAATTCTTTAAACGTCTCTTTTGATTTTGCCTCTTCATCGAATCAACACACCTTTCCTCAACCCCATTACCTCAACCTAATTAACTGAAAATCAACTCCGTTGAATGATAAACATCAAAATTTTAAGCATAACAAGAATATTTTTTTAATTAAAGAATATAAATAGTATATTTTTTTAAACTATAAACATAAAAAGAATTTTTTTTAAATTAAAGAATATAAATAGTAAATGATAAACATAACAAGAATATTTTTTAATTAAAGAATATAAATAGTATTTTTTTTTAAACTATTATTGTGAGATGAAATGGTAAAGATACTAGTTTTAACATCTCTCTAAACATAAGTTTGGAATCCAAAAAAGAACTTGTGTTATATATCATTGACCTCAACCATCTTTTAGAATATCGAGGTGAAGATAAGTCGATAGCTCCAAAAGTTTTCAACTTCCTCACTCATTCTATTCATTAACAAATGAATTTAATAATCTAGAGCTGATAATTGGTCACACTTAAAAAATCACAAAATAATTTTATACACCCCTTTAAAAAACCTAAATTATTAACGAAAAAACTACCCAGAAAGAAGATTATCTCAATGTGTTTGGGCATTCATATTTTAATTTTGTCATGCGACATATATATATATATATATTTTTAACTTTTTAATAAGTAGAGTGAATGTAATTTTTTATTTTATTTATAAATGTTGTTGATGATGATTACTTTAAAATCTTGTTCTGGTGCTAAAAAATCTTGCCAAGATGCTTTCCAAGCTCACTCTACTTTTGGCAAGTTAGGAGGTTATAAAGGTTTGTATTATAACAAATATTGTGAAACTCATATCTAATGTGGGTGTAAGCAAGGAACTCTAAGAGAAAGTGATTTTCATCCTCAACGCTCATAGACTCACACATATGGCAAACCTTTCCACGCATGGAATTTTAGGAATAGACCAACGTCCTGTTTCACTATGGACTTCATCATAGTTCGTTCTAATCTTGGCTATATTAATTTTATTCCTTGAGATAGTTACTACCGAGAGGTACTTCTGATCTTCCAAATTAGGATTAATGACCTTCTTATAGTGTCTTGATTTTCTCTTAAACAATAAATTTTCCTCACACCACAATTTCTCTTTAAACTTAAAAGTAATACTATTTTTGACATTATCAATGTTTTGCAAAATTGTGTTTTCTTCAATGCCCCAATGGTTTAACCAAGCCATGGTATCTTTACACCAACAACGCTTGAGGTGTAGTTGGTTTTGACTTGAGTTTAAAACAATTTTAGGAAGTCTCTTGTTTCCCATGTTATGTATCTTATTCTTGTACATCCTGTACCTAGTCATAACCATGCTCTCGATGGGGGAAATACCCACTTCTATGAGGAGATTAGGATAAGGCATATTTCTTTTAATTTTGAGGTTGTAAGTTATAAGTCGCTTATGGATTTGCTCAATCTTCCTCCAAGATTATCTAGAAATGTTGCACCCCCAAACTTCACAACCATACAAGATAACATAGATGACAAGAGTTTCAAAGAGGAATTTCATTTTATCCCACTTGACCAGATTGGCTGATTTACCATTATTTTTCAGACCAAAATAAACTTTTCACCCTTCATTAATCATTTTCTCAATGATATAGTCCCAATTGAGCTTGTGATGAATATCAATTCTGAGATACTTGTAAGAAGTCACTTCCTCTAGATTTCTATTATCATAAATAAAATTTGCATAGGTGTCTTTCTTAGATTTTATAATTATGATTTTTGTCTTGTCGGTGTTAACAGTCATACCCATGTTAGAGAAAAAATATTTAAGAACTCTTAATTGCTTATCGAGATCAGAAGGACGCCTTGCCATAAGAACAATATCACCAGCTTAAAGTAGGAGGATGATAACTATCCGAGATAAGATTGTACCGACGCAATCTGCTTCTTCTAAACACCTTTCTAGCTTATCAATGTAAATGCCAAAAAGGGTAGGGGAGAGGGGGAAACCTTGTTTAACTCCAATATTACAATTTATATTCGTTGTACACCCCTCATTATTCTTAAACTTGGCAATGACCTTTTCGTATAACCTTATCGTGACATCTCTCAACTCAAAAGGAACTTTAAGCTCCTCTATCTTATTCCACGGCTTATTTCTAGGCAGTATCAAAAGATTTTCTAAAATCCACAAAGCAACAAAATAGGTCAAAATTATTATTACAGAATTCCTCTATAATGATACTAAGCATAATGAGGTGGTTCGTGGTTAAATGATGCCTTCTAAAACCTGCTTGGCCTTTATCCCCCCTTACCTTCCATTTCTATCCATTCATTGATATTATTTTCTAAGATAATACCATATAACTTACTAAGAGAGGGCTAATCGTAATAGTCCGATAATTTAAGGAGTCATTTTTATCACCATTTTTAAAAATAGAAATAATGAGGCTTTGAGTCCAAGGTGTAGGAAACTCTTGCTTGATGGCTAGATTAAAGAGTTTGTGGATGTGTAGGATGAGGAAAGACCTTCCAATTTTTAATATTTCTACTTGGTAGCCTTCAATGTCTTTGGTTTTTTCGTTGGCTAAGTGTTAATCTTCTTCTTCTTGGTATCCTTCAATGTCTTTGGTTTTTCTATCCGTTTCCAAAATCTATGTCTTCTAACGAGAAAACTTCTTTGTTGTAAGAAAGGTTTGAATGTTATCTCTGATATTTGAAGATTCATAAATTTTTTTAAGATATGAATTCTAATCTTTTAAAGCAATTTGATTGTCTTCTTTTGTTTTGCGAGTTAGAATTTGCCTCCAGAATTTCTTAGGAGTCACCTTGGAGAGGTGTAGGAGATTTTCCTGCCTTTTACTTAGATAATGTATTTTTTTTCTTTTACTTAAGGCTTTGTAGTGATTTATCTTGTCCATTTTTATAGAATATGTAGTAGCTTGCTTAATTTCTTTTCTCACATCTTTACACTCTTGATCATACCAAGGGTTGGTTCTACTATCGCTCCTTTTAGCCGAGACTTCAATAGAGAACTTGTCAATGGGCGACGAGAGGGGTGTAGCAAAATTATGGTAGATATTTTCTATATTCTCCATACTAGATAAATGAAACAATTCATTTTTTAGATTATGGAGAAAAATGTCAGCTTTATTTTTATCGAAGATCAGGTGTTTTTGGCATTGATAGTTTCATCTTTGGGATCGCTACGCATGGAAATATTGAGAGTTATAATTAAAGGTCTATGATTAGAGTGGGGCTCATGGTCATTGAATATGTTGAAATATATTAATATGTTGTATAGAGAGATACCAAATATAACATAATCTACCACACTACTGCCAAGCCCATGGATACTAGTCATCCAACTAAAGTTTGGCCATTTTGTGAGATCATTGCAAATGACAAGATCTTGAGCACTACAAAATTTGACCACCACATAACTGAATAAATTTTCACCTAGATCTTTAGAACTTCTTTTGTAACTATTATCTAGGTCAAGGTCTTCGTCTAGGCAAAGAGGATTGGGATTGGAATAATTACTTAAAAGAATAGTTTGGTTACTGGAAGTTCAAGCATCAAAGTCACCCATCAAAAGTATATTGCCTTCCTTCTTTAAACTAGAAATATCTTGTTCTAAACCATTATAAGGACAATTTTTTTTTTATCTAAATTGTTTTTTTTATAGAAGTTAGAATTTATAAAGGCAAAATAACAGATGCCTATGTAGGGTTTTTCATCATCAATGTATGTGATTTGTATCCAAATAAATTGGTTGTAAGGGTCTTTCTTATAAAGCCTAGCATATGGGGATATGTTTTTCCTAATGTAACATGATATATCCCCAATGCCTTTATGGCATGGATGTTAATTCCATATTGACGACATGACATATTCGTCTATATCAGGGGCCTTGGAATCCTCGTATTCCCAAATTTCAACAAATAATATAATATCAATTTCGCTCGGGATCCAACTTAAGTTAGGGCCTTTTCTCCATGGAAAGCCTCAATAGTTCTAGGAGAAGATCCAGAGTGTTTCAAATTGTTATTTGTTATTATCATTTTGGTTTCTAACACTAATAACAACTTTCTTGTTTCTGATTACTGCCCATTTTCTCTCCTTCCTAGCTTCTTTTACATTTTGGACCTCCTTTCTTAATTCAATCTGATCCTCTAGAATGATGTCCTCATTTATAATTATCCCCGATCCTTGTAAACTTCATGTTTTACATAGTATGTTTTATTTTTGTTTGGTAGAGATAACCTTAACTCGTATTAGATTTTCTTTAATCTCTATTAATTTCCCCAACATGTTTGCTTCTATGAGACCAAAGTTTCAATTTGTAACTTATTGTGAAGTTGTGTCTTAACAATGGCTAAGGTATCCTCTTCTGCCTCCTCTTTTAAACAAAAAATTATGAGGTTTAAAGCTCTTTTGTTAGGTTCATGGTCTAAGGCTATCAACTTATTCATTTCCTCTTATTTAAGGTTAGGTTGTGGTTAACTTTTTCCTCTAACTCTTTAATCCTATCATTTAACTTAATATTTTTTACTTTATCAGCCTCTCCTTGTTCAAGTGTTTTTTGAATTTCCATTGCATGTAGTCAGATCTCCATTATCTCTACCTTGTTCTCCAATTTTTTTTATCTTATCCTCTATTTGTTTTTGGATCTCTTCTTGAAAAGATGTAAATTTATTATGGAGCATGACTTTTAACTCTATCTCGAGTTTAGCTTATCTTTCTTCCCTACATTTCTTTGAGGATTCTATATATTCATAAACTTTGGCCTCTGCTTCTTCCATACCTTTCTTTAGTGACTCCATAAATTCATAAAGATAAGTGTGTTAGGTCTTCCTTTAACAATTTTTGGTATATGCCGTGAATTACTCATATTTATGTAAAGATATAAAAATGTATATAGAAAAAACTAAAACTTAAAATATAAAATATAAAAAAATAGAGAGAGAAGCAAGGTATGTGTCTAATTTAGAGCCCCAAATAAATGATAAAGATGCATTAGCTGCACGAGTGGACTGTCCATAAATTTTAGAGTTTTCACCTCATAGCTTCACCTTTTACGGAGGGTTCTTACATGGAAAGTTTCACCCTACAATATCCATTTTTTTCATAAGTCATAATGTATTTGATAAAATGAATATATTTTATTTTTATTTTTATTAATATTAATAACCACTTATAATTAATATATTTTTAATTAAATATTATATATTTATGATGACTCATAAGCATATTAGTTTTCATTAGCACACAATTATATATATATATATATGCTTTTAAAAAAATGAATCATAGCTAAACGCGTAAATTTAACTTAGGGCCTTTTTAATTTTTAAGAGTTGAATGGAATTTGTTGATTGATGTTTTAATTTTTGATGTAGTGGAATAAAAATAAATGGCCATATTTTAAACAATAATTTTAATGGCGAATTTTTTAAATGACTATTTTCTTTTATTTTTGATAACTTATAAATGCAAAATATTTAAAATTATATGGTGAAAATTTATATCATTTAAATGAAGATTTTAAAATCTATTTTTGCATCAGAGAAGCAAGGTGCTTTTCAGCTCAGTGTAAAGGAGATCACCTTAAACTGGAGGAGATCAACTTAATCTAGTTATGCTAGCCGAAATAAAAATAAATAAATAAATAAATAAAATGTAGATCTTGTTCGGTTCAAAATTGAACCTTCAAACATTGTTTCACCATACACAAAGCTTCCATCTTATTGTCATAGTAAAACCTAGAGATAAACAATTTAGCCTTATACTTCATGGATTTTAGCATTTACTTAAAAATGGATAAACACATGCAACCTAGCAGGTAATGAAAACAGAAATCAAACATGTATATACTTACCCTCCACCTTTTCAGGCACTCCAATGAGGCATGCTTGGATGGGATATGGAAAACACCGTGTGGCATTACTGCAGCATTCTTGGGCGAGATACTTGAAACATCGTGCTGTATTTCTTCTGCGTCGTGGCTGCTGTTGAATCGCTCGTACCTCTCCCGCGAAGGAGTTCTCCTCGGGTTTCCGGGACCGCCCGAACTCATGACAATCTTGTTTTTTAGGCGCAGAAATCTCACTGGTCACAATTACACAAGCTACAGGCCGATGGTAATGAGTTCGAGCTGAATAAAGCGGCGATGCGTAGATGGCTAACTCAGAAAAAACAATTGAGGCCCCTGTTTGCGCGTGTAGGCCTTCGCTTTAAGCATCTGCACAATAGAAATTAAAAGTCATATTCTCGCTGGAATGCTTTGGCTTCTTTTTCTTTGTTTTTTCTTCTTCACCAAGAGTGTAGATAAAGTGTTTTCTCAGTTATTTCTGGCTTTTTGGAGACTCTCAAAAATATTTTACATGCAGCAGAGAATTAAATGTTGAGGTGGCAGGCTGACAGCACTGTGGACCCAAGTTGAGATCCACAACCTATAATACTGCCACGATAGCATTTAATTCTCTACTACATGTTAAATATTGTTTGCCTACAGAGACTCACTAGCATCTGCCATCGGCTTTTCTTCCTAGCATTTTCTTTTCCTCAGCTTTTATTGAGAAAATGTGGTCAAGCAGCCGTCTGAGTTTAAATTTCTCCTTTATTGAGAAAATGTGGTGAAGAACAGTTTTGGAGTTTTCTATCACTGGACCACTGGTCCAGGCTACATCATCAAGAATGAGAGTATGTTTAGTATTTAAAATTTGGAATCCTCAAAAGTAAGATATCTAAAATTTAGAGTCTTCAAAAGTAATGTCTTAAGAATAATATGTCTTAAGAGGGATAAAATATAAGTTTTTCTTTGTAAAAAAAAAGTGGTCAAGCTGCGGTCCAAGTTTTACTCAGTTTATATAAGAAAATTCCTTTCTATTGAGAAAATGTGATAAACAATTCTCAGTTTTTCATTGCTGGTCCAGGTTCGAGTTTCAAAGTGAAAATGCCTAAAGCATATTACTGGTCCAGGTTCGAGTTTCAAAGTGAAAATGCCTAAAGCATATAAAATTGGGATCCCTGAAAGTAATATGCCCCAAAAATCATAAAATATAAATCCCTTATGCCAAAAAAAAGAAAGATATTATTAAAAACGTACTGTCATAATTACATTGGAAGAGCTTTAGTTGTAAAAGTGATCCTGATGTAAATTAGTTGAAGTTTACTCAGCCAACAGAGGTATGAGAGGATCTTTTATAAAGAGAGAAAATATTTTACAGCAGCAGAAAAGTATCAATGGAAGACTTACATTAGAGAGAAGATTTTATACAATTCCAAACGTATTGGATAAAGTTGGAAAATGGATGAAAGACACCATCCAATGTATTCCGCCAGCAGAAGAGTAGAAAACGGAGAGATTTTATAGGAGTAGGGAAGTATTAAAGTGGAAAGGAGATTGTATAGTATCCCAAAGGTATGGGATAAAGTTGAAAATTGGATGAAAGACACAATACGAATAGAGAAGTATTAATGGAAGACTTATATAAGAGAAGATTTTATAGTATTAAAGAGTATTGGAGAAAGTTGGAAAATAGATGGAAGACATTATCCACTTTATTGAATCATATAGGCATATATATATGTTGGTCAATTTTTTTAGGAGTAAGTTATTTATTTGACGATTTGCACGGGGTCTCACTCAAGCCATTTGGTAGATAGCTTACTCCGTTAGCTCATACACTGTGATAGTAGAGACCTTTAGTCCCGCCAGGATGGCTGCTCTCTTTTTGTCAGAAAACTTTAGTGCTAAACGTGGGTCCACCCTGCTCTTCTTGGTCGAAAAACTTCTACTTGTAGCTGCAGTCTCCTCACAAAACAAAATTATTTTCACCCAGGATCTCTGTGAGTGTTAAATTTAGGGTTTCGTTTCTTAGCTTCATTGGTGTCACTATTGGGATTTTTGCAAGAGATTAGAGATTTGAACAAGTTGTGATCTTGTGAAGGAGGGGTTCTAAGAGAAGTGTGTAAAGAGCCACAAGAAATGGTGAATTCTTTGGCTGGAACAATGCTCTAAAATTGAGGAATATGACTAGTATTCAACATTGTCGCTTGGATTGATCACGCCCATGTGGCTCAAATATTATTACTACAGTGTTGGGTATGCTTGTATTAGTATTGGCTTTAGAACTACTACCTTAGGTGCGACAGGTTGAATAATAATAATATTTAAAACGAAGAAGTTGAATAATGCATTAAAAAGTTAAACCCAGGAAAACTAATAAAGTTAAAATGTGATTTTTTATCCTTCCCATCCACCATGTCGGATAAAAGATAGCAACCAGCTCCAGATCAGAGTTACATGTTGTCATGTATCAATTACCAACACGCATTGAAACTGCATGTTGCATACCTGGCAGGTAGAGGTATCCATGTTCTTGCTCACGAAAAGGCAATTGCAAAACAATATGCTTATGTTTCTTTGTATCTGCAAAAAAGAGATAAACCACAAAACGATTTAGCTTCATGGAAATTGATGCAATTGGTCTTATCACAACAATGAACATCGCCATGCCGCAAGGGTATATTCAGAGAATAGCATCACCTACAACAAATAGAATAGCACTAACCATCCTTGACGGAGAGTCTATACCTCTAACAGAGTAAGCTATCTACTAGACAGCCCGAGTGGGACTCGATGCAAATCGTTAGGTAGATAGCTTACTTCATTCTTTTAAGTTAAACAAATACTAGTAAAAAGGTACATTTTATTTGTATTTAATGTTTGTTGGAAGCTAGCAAAATGCCTCAATTATTGTTAACACTTTCTTTCCTTAGTGATAATTATCACCAAAATCTATAGATAATGATCGTTGTTTGACACTCTTAAATTGTGTGTTTCTCATACCTTTACCCAACACTTCTTAATCTTTGTGGAACATTACGAAGTGTGGGTAAAGGACATGGGTGTGAAACATATGGTCATGAATCACAAGAGGATGTGTGAGCATGGAGATATGAGGAAAAATGAGAAACTTTCAAAAGTGAGTAAGGAATGTTCAACGGACTTTCTTTTGGTAATTGTCATTGAAAGTAAAAATTTTCAAAAATTTTGTTATGATCATTGAAGGGAGTTTTGTTAGGTATTTTACTTTATTATAAAATATCAAAATTGTAAAATTGTTGTTGGTCAAGGGAACTGAATCCATTGTGATTATTGACTTTGGTGGCAATGGGGCGACTATTGTCTCTAATGGTTAGGGTGATATGACATCAAATTCGTCTAATAGCTATCTCCTTATGTTTCTTAATATTTAGTGCCTTGCTAAAATAATAGGAAAAATTTGTGGAGCTTAAGTCGCAATGGGTGATGTAAGACATATTTTTGGGATACTAAATACTTAGTTATAAAATTGACGAGAACACATCTAAAGTTTTCATTTTTTTAGAAGTTGCATCTAGTTGTTGGTTATACGCCCAAATAAAAAAAATGTTGCACTCAAAATCATCTTTTTTTGTTGTTGGGGGGGGGGGTTAAAATTACTTTTTCGAAACCCTTTAACTACTAGTATCAATATAACCAAAAACTCTTTTTAAACAGTAACGAGTATTTGTATTAATAAAAAGGGAAGAGTTGTGACTTGACAAGACAACCTTCTTATACAAAAGGACTACAAAATAGATAGCAGACAATCCAAATTTATTCTAGGATTTTTGTGTTACCTATTATCACACTATCTAGCTGTTGTCTGTTCAAAAAATTCCTACAATCACCTACTATACAGATGGTAACAAACCTCCAAAATTTCTCAAGGAATAAAATAACTTTACAAAAAATATGGACGTATGAAATTTTTTTTACATAAATCTAATAAAACTGTCCCAAATGTTTTGATTTGCATCTAAAGTTGAAAATCTACAATTTTGCATTGTGAGAACTACAAACCCAAAAAACCATAAGACCAAAATCACAAAACACCATGTATTGGGATTCATGGGGAGAGACCATAACCATTCTTAAGAATGCAATAACAAACAACACAAAAGAATGCAGTAAAAACCATATTAAGAAATGGGAACCATAAGAAAATAAGAGGAACATGAAATTCAAACAAGGATGGCGACCATTTTGTGATTGGAACTTGGAGTCATAGTAGCAACAGGGCTATGAAATTGTGACAAGAAATGCAACTTGGAATCAAACTTTCCCAATCCCTTTCGCTTCCTTAAGACCATGGACATAGAGAACTTGTCCAAACTCACATAATCAACTATAATAGAGCAAAGCCAAGGTGGAAAGGATGAAAAAATCAAGTAGGAGAGTGTCATATAACAGGAAAACCCAAGAGTCAAGAGAAAAGAACAACATGCACAGAGGGGGATAAGTCAGAACTCCCTATAACACAAATGATAACAAAGGAGGGATGTGAAAGGTGAGGGCACATCGATGGTATCTCATGCATCCCAAGGTTGTTGATAACAAATCAATATCGTGATTAGAGTGAGTAGGTGGTATTAACTGACATAAAACTTAGGGGATGAAGTTATAAATTATAGCCCCCCGCCGTCCCCCCCCTCAATTTTTGAGTATTCACCTGGCTTCATTTTGTTTCTAGACTTGGGTTGATTGTCAACTAAACTATTTAAGTCTCTTAGAACATGGAAAATAAGCACCTACGAGAAGCAACAGACTTGGGTTGGTAAGAGTATCACCTAGAGTTTGTTTCTTTCTCAAATACCTGATTATAATCTTAGAATCACTTAGATAATTGTGAGAGTTTTGATTAATTTTTCTCTTGCTTTTGAGGGTCCTTTACAAAGCACAAGAACCCCAACTTGGTTATTTGAAGCGATTCCAATACCCCTAGCATAGGTAAGTACCATATTTACCTTGGGGTAAAAAGAACACCCCCACCCATGCACCTGCCTCCCCTCATTGTAACAAAAACATTATAATAAATCCCCGCATTGAAAAATGGTTCTCCTAGAATCAACCTGTTTTTTCCAAGGTTAAAATTACACCTTGTTTGAAACCATGACTCTAAACAGTCAATGTTGCAACCAAAACCTTAAAATCAACCCCCAAATTGAAAATTGGTGCTTCTAGTAGCACCCATTTTTTTCTATGTTAAAATTCCAACTTATTTTCAAATTCATGAACTTAACAACCAGTACTATTGCAACAAAAACCTTACAATCAACCCTAAAATAAAAAAAAAGTGGCACTCTTCGAATCACACATTTTTCTCGAGATTAAAATTGTAGAAACCCTAGTCTAAATGGAACTATTGTAAATATCATCATTAAAAAAATAGAAAGGAAGAAAAAATAAAGCGGACAGGAGAGAAGAATACACAAATCTAAAAAAAATGGGGGAAAATGGAAAAGAAAGGAAAACTAATGAACAAAATGAAAATAAAGAGAAAAATACTAGCCAAAATAAAGGAAAATTTATTTTAAAAAATACCATAATTTATAAAAATAATATATTAATAATAAATTGTCAATTTTCGTTAGCTCATTCTGTTAAGGTGTGGGCCCAAATTCAGGTGTGGGCACAAATTCAATTCCCCTTGAGGATGAGCTACTTGGGAGATTCTAACAAACAAAATAATAATAACTAAAATGACTCAACTACATTTTCTTCGTTCAATTTCAATTAAAAAAATATAAATACAGGTAAATATAAAATTTATTATCAATTAGACTTATAATTTAAAACAAAAAATTATCTTTATTATTTTGATAAATCAAAATTGCTTTTTTAATTTTTATTTTCCATAATCATCAATTTCAAAAACAAAATTCAAATTAATAAAGCAAAAACTTTTTAAATAAATAAAAGTAAAAAACAATTAAAAAAAACAAAAAGAGTTGAAAACAAATGATGTGGTGATATCCCTCCATTACACATGTTTTATTAGATTTTTTCACTTTTAATTTTTTTTTTTACATTTTTTGTTTTTTAATGGTTTTAAATTTTATTTTAACTTTATTTTATTTATTTATTTATAGATTGGATATATTTGTTTTTAATTAAAAATTTTAAATGCAAGGTATGGGAATATTTATTTATTTTTAGATTAGACATGTTTGTTTTTAATCAAAATTTTTATACAAAAGTTATGAGAAAATGAGTTTTTTTTTTAATTCTATTTAATTATTATTATTATTTTTATGTTGTGACATTTTGGTTCAATTTTACTTATATTAATTGATCGGCATATATTTTATTAAACGACTTTTAAAGTTTTTTTTAAGTTTTTATTCAATAAAATGCATCAGAGTTTGGAGGGGGAACTGTTTGACGCATGTCCCTTACTCCATTGTACCTGCATGGAATCCTTTACTGCTATATGCATGCTTCCAAGTTGCACAAATGTTTGAGTCCCTCTACGTTAGCCTGTAAAAACTAAATTATGGTGTTGTACATGTTATCTATACAACGACCGTTGGCATTTGCCACCATTGGAGATTAAAAACTAGCCCGACATGTTGTCCTCATGTTTTCCATTTTCTTTGACTCGTTTGTGGAACTTACTGTTGCCAAAAACCGTGTAATATTCTAAAATATTACCATTTTACGAGCTGCTAGGGGCGAGACACCAATAGTGGTGCAAAGACTAGAAGTGGTCATAGAAGAGGTCACTTCAACACTCCACAAACCAAACAACAAAATAACCACTTAAATATCTAGATTTCTTCATTAATTATATACAGATTGTTTTAAAGTAGTGCAAAAAATTCCCATTAAATGATTGGGCCTACAACTATCCAAAGAGTGGGCCTTCATGCCCAATTGTTAATGCATGTCATGCCAAGTATACAATGCATCATGTCATGGTCACCGACAATAGAGTTATGTGTGTAAGACAACTTCACATCTTAAATAGTCCTAAAAAGTCCACCCTAAAAAGAACTCATGTGCTGTCAAATATATGCCACCTAATGACAAACATAACATCTCTTCCAACCATCACACTTATCATTGTTCCAATACTTGTCCCCACCTGCACAAGCAAACCAAATGCAATGTTCACCCTCTCCCGTTGAATCCATCCACTTCCCACCCCCGACAACGCAATAAATAAACATCAAGACTCTTCATTCAACAAATCAACAAATATCATGTCAGCCATTGATTAAATTACTAGCATACAAACCATTGAGTTACTTTACCAACATATATCGTAAGCATGCAAACTTTGGTAAAATCAATGCCAACCAAGCCTTGCAGCTTATCTAATCGAGCATTAAACTCATAAAAAGCACAAGGATCCATTAAATTGATCAAATGCACGAGGATCAACCATGGGAGCCATTGGATCACACCAAAACCAATCACAACCACACATACAAGAAAAAAGTTCAATTGATGCCAATTAAATCTAACAACCAACATTTACAATTGAAAACTACAAATCAATAGCAAGCTAATTCATTTTACCATTTTGCAATTCGAACTGCTTAGCAGATCAATCCCTCACAGAAGACATTCGACTCAAGTATTTTAATTTTTTACAGCCAATATTTTATAGTTATTTATATGTCATTGTTAATATGTCGTCTGAAACAACTAACATACTTGGTTGGCCACTACATATCCCTTTCATTTTTTGCCTTCGATGGTGGTGAATATACCAATGAATGTATTCTTGCATTTGACATTTGGTTTTCTATCCAAGCTATACATGTTAGAAATGTAGTCCAACCTCCTAAATTCACAATTGTTCACTTTCTTTGCGTTTTTTGTCAACCATAACTAGAATATGATGCCCAAGGTTCAAAGGGTATTTCCTATAGTTGAAAGAGATTAAATCTCATTGGTGTTTCCATTCTTTGCCCACACCAAAACCACAACTCAACACACTTTTATTTTGTAGTTTAAGTAATTTTCCAAGACAACACCATTCAACCATTCTTTCATAAGCATCTTTCAAGGTGTACTTTAATTCTTCCTTAATAGGTTCACACTAAATTCATTTAATTGTATGCAATAAAAGAAAACATTTAATGATTTGGCTTAGAGAATCACTAAGCCAATGAAGGGAATGAACTATTGATATAATCTCAGCTACATACTATGCTAGTGTTTTCTATTACCGTGCCCTTATGAGGATATCAACTCACTTGTTTTTATCATAGTTCTATCTTGTTATCACAAAGGTGGTGGCCACCATGGAAAGAGGGAATTATGTTGCTCGAACAAGGAGGACACGAAAGAAAGTCCCTAGATATGCACAACTGCAACATTGTTCCTCAGATGAGGATACACATTAGAATATTGTAGGGGACAATGAAGATGCAAATGGTGAATACCAATGCATGCTAGAGCTTGATGGAGCTGTTCCACTTGCAACTGCAGTGCGGGTAATTGGTTCAAGTAAGAAGATAAGTGCTATCAATGGATGGCCAAAAGAGGACATGATGAAGGCAATTAATGATTTCGAATACAATAGGTATTCTATACGAGCAGCTGCAAAGAAGTATGGGATTGCACCTAAGTCGGTGCATTATTGGCTAAATGATTTGCTCATACCAAGAGGAAAGGGCCTCTCATTGTTCTAACTAAACAGGAGGAGGAAGAGATTTTCAGTTGGTGTAAGGATATGGATAATATAGACCATGGGCTGGAGTTGATACAATTGAAGTCAACTGTTGCATATATATGTCAATTAAGGCCTAATACTTTTAGAGATGGATTTCTAGGGAAGTCATGGTGTGCAGGGTTCAAGAAATACATCCATAACCTATCTTGCGAACTGTGAAAGGCCTAGATAGAGACAAATCATTGAATCCTGTGACATGCAACTGTGTCAAGGTTCTATGGCACACTATCCAATTCCTATCAGAAACATTCATACAATGAAAACCATATATGGAACTGCGATGAAACTGGGTTACAAGCTGGGAGGAATTGTGGAATGCGGGTAATCGCGAGGAGAGGTAGCAGGAATGTGCCCAAAATTATTCCCAAGAGTAGGGAGTGGATACAAATTTTTGTTGTGTAAATGCAATCGGTTCATCAATCCTAGGGTTCTATCTGCTCAAGGGAAAGAGCCAATTGAAATTTTTTATCAAGAATTGTGAGGTGTAAGCATGCATGGATCCACATCCAAATGCATGGATGACAAAATAATTGTTTTTGAATTGGTTGTGCCATTATGTTGCATCTATACTGGGAAATGTATAGCATGAAAATAGACACGTGGTGATATTCGATGGCCATGGAAACCACATAGCCCTGCAAGAAATTGAAGCGGTAAAATCTACGGGCATTGATTTGCTAACCTTGCCTGCACATGCCACCCACAGGTTGCATCCCCTTGATGTGAGTGGGTTTGCACCATTTAAATCCCTTTTCAGGTCTGAGAGAGCTTTGTGTATGGAAAAGAACCTTGGGGTGGAGGTAAAAAGGTTTGAATTAGACGAACTTGCTAGTAATGCATTAATAAGGGCTCTCACTCCCTCAAATATCAAGGCTGGGCTTAAACACACATGAATCTAGCCACTAGACTATGATTCCCTTCTCCATGATATGGCTTGCAACCAAGATTTTGAGGTACATGCAGATGATGAAGATACTACAACATAATATGCAGATGCTGCAGACAACATGTTATCCCTCTCTTAAGGAAATTGCCAACCATTGGGTGACAACGTTGAACAAGTCATTGCTACTCAATATGACAATGAAGTGGGTGAATATGTCAAGGAATTTGTTCAATCTATGCGTGAAACAAATACAGTTTTAGAAAATGAAGACCATGGAGGCATTGTTGATCCTCATGTGGACAAAGGTAGCTAAGAATTGCAAAGAAATGAAGAGCAGTTGACATTACCAAGACAGGTAGAGCAGGCTGAATGGTTAGTAGAAGCTATGATGAATATGAACAAACATATTGTGACTAACACCAACTAAGAAAGCATGAACATGTCTTCATAGCCAGCCTTATTGCCCATCCAAATTGTCCATTATTTTGTGGATGCTAGGGGTTTAAAAGAAGGTGATGTAGGCACTAAAGAACCAAATGCAACATACAATGTGGATGAAACACAACTCACGAATGATACCCATACCCCACCTAGCGGTTTAACACTCAAGACATCCCTAAGGTTTCTAGGGGAGAGAGTGCTAGAAAAAGCATTGAGAGGAGCATCAAATGTTCTTCACTTGAGCAAGAGTTCACAATTACTCACATCAAATGATTACATAAAACTATTGGGTGAGGCAGAACAAAACAAAAAGGAGATGCAAGAACAGAGATAACAAAATAAGAAACTTGCAAATGAGAGGAAGGCTGCAAATATTGTTCAAGCAGAGTCACGAAATCTTGCAAGGCTTCAAAGAGAGAAAGATAAGCAAGAAAAAGAGCACAATATACAACTGGCCAGGCATGAAAAAGCACTAAGAAAGGAACATGAGGATCAACTTAGGATGGTGGAGCAAACAATGTCCAACTCGGTCAATCACTTTGCAGATAATACACATTCATTCCAGGACCTTATAAGCATACATATCCCCCAATATATATCGTCTACTCCTGCTCCCCAATTCCTTGATGACAATGGGATGCCCAATCCTACATATGCTTTCCCTACTCCTCCATTTAATATAGGGAGGACAGGGTCAAGTCAGAACTTTGCATTTTCAATACCTAAATGGTTGCAAGGACCAAACTGGGCTCAGGAAAATGCAACCATCTCAGCCCTTTTGGCTCATGCAAGTGCAAGCAACCTAGCCCATCCAAATGTAGGCATGCCAACATACTTGACAAACACAACTGTGGGGAACCCATCAATTTTGTACAATCAAAATAGTCTTCCTACAAAGAAGTGAATATATTTTCTACTTATGCCCAACCACTTCCAAGTGGATTTTGTTAAATGAGAAATGTTTTGTTTAATCTGGAACATGTTGTTGTTATCCAAACTAGGTTGTAAGGGATTTGGCACCTACATAACCCATAACCTATATAACCCAGCTGACCAAGATGCATAGAGGTTAAGCCCGATTTGTTTTGCTTCTTATATGCAGGTATTTTGGTTTGTTATCTAAGAGGAAAATATGAAACTGAACTTATTTTCAATTATGGATTCAATTTTTCCAATGGTTTATACTATCATTAACTTGTTATCAAGTATACAACTACATATACAAATAACAATTTAAATTATATACTGATACAAATAACAATTTAAATTTTATATTGAACTCCTAGGTAATATATTAGCGCAACGAAAGAGGAATAAAACATGCACCAAAACAACCACCATACCAACTGCATCCACAAATACAACTACCAATACAACTACATTTCATAATTTAAAACAATATCATTGAAATCACCATTAAATAGATTTATGCATATCATTGCGATTACCAAATTGCATAGAAGAACTGAATGCAAATTACAATACCGTCTCTTTATCAATTACCAAAACCAGTAGCATAAAATAATTCTACAGGAACCTTTACAAATTACAGATACCCTATTACCTAATTCATTACAATAACCATTGCAACTTACATATACCAACAAACTGATATTCATCACAAATCCATTCCCTTTACATTTTCCAAAACAAGTAACATGACAGAGCTCATTAGAAAAACCATTGCATTTTACATTTACTAACATACATAATTCATCACAAACCCACTCCCTTTACATTATCCAAATGGAGCAACCCAAGAGAGCTCATTACAAAAATCATTGGAATTTACAACTACAAAATACAATTACCAAAGCCATTACAAATTACGATTACAATTTCAATTAACAAAGCCATTAAAAATTACAATCACTGAAACCATTACAAACTACAATTACCAAAAAACAAAGGTAATTTAGAGGTTATGCACAACAACACACTGAATTTGGGACAAACGAACCTATCCTCCATATTGAAGGTTAAACAATGTAAACATGCATCCTAATAACGAAGGTCAAACTATCTAAACATGCATCATATTGAAGGCCTTATGCCATTTTGCGTGTGAACAAAGCATGAAACCCCACAAGAAAATCCCAAATATTAGCATGCAAGCCGACAAACAAGCAAATTCCCAATATTCACATGCAAGATGACAAACCCATCAACTAGGGTTTACGTTAGGATTTTGGTTAGGGTTTTGGAAAGAAGAGTCGTATAGTGTTATATATGGTTGGGCCCCAAATAGGGCAATTGAATTCGCACAGACCCTGTAAGCAAAATACATAGGGTCACTGCCAAAAATGCAGGTTAAACCTCGCATAGCACACTCAGGCACAAAGGTGGCGTTCAAATTCTAATTTGAGAGCTAATTATTTACAACCATACACCCAACCACAACTATAACACACATAATACCACAACCATGCCATACCACAACAAAAATACAAGCTATTATAATCAATTCGAACAACAAACCCTATCAAAATCCGGAATACAAACTGTTTACAAGCACAACAAGAGTGTAAACATACAATTTCCTTCAATATTGGATGTGTTTAAAAACACAAAGGGGCATTTGACACAAGGCCACACAAAGCTCCAACTGGTAGTGCAAGTGTTCATAAACACATGGTCATCGACTGGTAGGGTTTGATGCCTACCAGGAAAAGGAAGAATAAATTTTTCCAAACGAGCCACTTGCTCCACCGAGCATTTAACCTCCAAGCAACATAACTGAGCTCCGCAGTTGAGCTCCACCTACAGAAAAAGGCGAAATTGGTAGTAAATCAGTTGGGTAAATTGAAACCACAGGGTGGTGCTTCTCACCTGGTCAAGAGCAGGTCCAACACGAACGGTGTGTCAAGCGTGAACAACAACAACCGGTAATAAAGCTGAATTCCAAGCAACCACCCATAGGAACCGCCCCAAACCACGCATTGAACTAGCTGGCCAACTCCACGCACCAGGTAAATGTTCTTGAAGGTCGACGATGGACTAGAGAGTGGACCAGGCCACATCACAACCCGAGGAGGGTCACCCATCGAGCTTAACGAGAATAACACTATGCAAAACGCATTCAACACATGCTCATAAAATAGGCCCACATAAAGCACATGGTGGGCTATCTCATACACCTGGTTGGCATACATGTGGCTTCCACGATGGCTATGGGGAGGGCACACCACTGCTGGTGTCCCTCCCCTTGTGTAGTGTTCTTTTGCAGAAGTAGGATCATCTATTTCCTCTTCTAGCAGATCAACTTAATACATATCTTGAAGAGTTTGAGCATCTGGATATGTTTGAGTCGTAGAGGACATCAAATGATTCTTAGCTATGGTATTGCATTTGCAGACTTGGAAATAAAAAGGCTTGAGAGAGGTCCTCATTGCTTTGAGTATAAGTAGAATCAATCCATAGTTGAGAATACAAAATTAGTTGGCTTGTCGCAGAATATAGAACAATTGTGAACACATTATTTTGTTGTTGTACTGGTTCATATTTTAAATCCTAACCACAAGAGTTGGGATCCACATAAGTGATAATGTCGTTACCACAAGGGAACAAGTTTTCTACACTGGTCCCTACATGAAAGGAGCCAATAAGTGACCGACACCTTTCAACTATGACGTCTGATAGCTCCGTTGAGTGAAACAATTTATACTCATCATGAACATCTAGGATCGAATTGAGATTCTGTCTTGATCTTATTGTTGGATTTTGTGGAGAGAAAGGAGGTGTAGGTGGGGTGGGGATGTGTTTCATGGCGATCTTCTTCTTGATGTAAGAGTTCCAATAATTCTTGATCTCATTGTCTGTATGTCCAGGCCATAAAATTTCCAAATTAATGGAGCCTCGTGAATAATTCTGACT
The DNA here is from genome assembly GCA_001517045.1 of Pseudotsuga menziesii. NCBI lineage: Eukaryota > Viridiplantae > Streptophyta > Pinopsida > Pinales > Pinaceae > Pseudotsuga > Pseudotsuga menziesii. The sequence continues at coordinate 209,609 of LPNX011229660.1, forward strand.
AGAGATATCAATGACAATGGAGATGTGAGATTTATGAAAGGAAAATAATGGAAATGTATTCTCGAGAATGAACTATAAGTTTATGATCAATTGCTCTTCTTGAAATGAGCCCACACAGGTATGGCTCATTGGTGAATCACTTGATATAAATTCACATGTTGTAAAGAAAGTCACGAATTCAAATCACGCCGGAGTTTACTTGTAATGCACAACTCATGATGCTAATAATTCATGTAGACTTGGGAGTTAGCTGGTTATAAACTTTTAAAGCCAAACACAAAAACAAAACTTGGAAAACTTGGGTAAGGACGGAGCCCACTATCCTTTAATTTTAACGGCACAGGATAACCCACGACCTTTGATTTGACCAGTTTGACTGATATCCTACTTTCTTAGGGAATTTTCCAAATAAAAATGTTAATACCTAGAGACGAATGTCTCGCAACTAGAGTTGCCATTTTTAAAGAAACCAAACTCTACTTTCCCAAAAGTTTTTCATCACCGACAGTCGAAACCTACATAGATGGGTGAAAAAAACTTTAATTTCGATAGACCTGAAAAACACTATGTTAAATATCTACTTATGAATTAACTAGCATTTGCACGGAGAGGTGCAAAGAAACACTGAGAGGGTAAAAATATTTAGTGTTTCCGCAAATGAATGAATGATCTGCTGATTTTACTTAATAAAGTGTGTTTTGTCGTTCAGAGTTCCAATTTCCATAGTACAAAATGCAGAATTTGCAAAAGTAATTGTCACATTTTATTTTCATATCGAAGTTCTGCATTCCGCTTTCCACATTGCAGAATACGAGAATTGGAAAATAAATAAGTATGTCCATCAATTTAACATAAACGTGAAAGATATTCAATAACTTATCAACTCAAATTACTATTGATCAATTAAAATTGATCAAGTATTCAGAACATTCAAGATCAACTTGTATCTAAAATGTCAATTGAAATATAAAGATTGATTATAATATTTGTTGCAAAATCATTTGGAGAAATCGATAAAAGTTTTAATTAAATAAATTCATTTTAAAATAGATGCACATATCATAAGTACAGAAAAACAAGAACTGTAGATCAGTGCTTATAAATCTGCAAAGGAGAATCAATATTTATCAAATAAACTTGACTAAATAAACATAAAGAGATTCAAGAATAACGTAGTTGTATTAATAAATATTTGCAAGAAAGTACAAACTTCGGGTTAAACAGAGTATCTTTAATCCTTTGTGTTGATTTCTCCCTCTAGAAATTCCCCCCTAGTCCATGATAAATGTACCCTTCAAATAATTATTACAAAAGATTGAATCCCCATGAAACTAGGATCATAAAATCCATATAGAACTATTAACTAAGAAAATGTTTCCACCTCATTCAGATATGCAACAATTGTTTTATGTTTGGGTAATTGGCAGATTCAAACCTAAGCTGAACATCACACCTAAAGGTCTCCATTTCATTTTTGGCTAACTTATGCCAAAGGCGGATGAAAATGTGGATCTTGCCTTGTATAGTAAGTGGTTGCCTTATCAACTGATCCACATCTGCGATGCTGATATGATCAAGTCCTTTAATATTTTCCTTAGCTTCTTCACATCTACGTTCCACTTGTTCGATCATTAACTTCGGAGGACAAGCATTCTCAATCAGCTACATGGTAGGGAAGTGTAATATCTTCATGATGCTATCAACTGCATACCATATTATACCACAAAATGCTCGTGCTTTCTGTATGGACGCTTCAATCATCTCATTCAAATTGAGCCAAGCATGCAGAACAATTCCGACCTTCTTCAATTGAAAAATGTTTAGGGTGGTGATACCTTGTGGCTTGTCTTTCATATACCTTTTCCAATATAAAATATCATTATAATATTTGGAGGCCTGTTTTCTCTTGGTTGTCTATTCCTCCAAGGTAATAGACATTTTGTCAAAAGAGACATAAGTCTCAAAAATGTCATCCAGGTTCGTAAACATTTCAGTTATTAAATCATGATGTTGTTGATTGACTCGAATAGCCAAATCTTGAAACTATTGTTGAGAGAACCTAAAGAATGCAGAGGAAGTTGCACTTGCAGTTGCATCTTCACACTATTTTACCAACAAGGCTATCCTTTGGATATTAGTGGCATTTGTAGTTTTTTCATTTTGCAATTCATCTTGGAGAGAGGCATTCTCGAGATGCAACTCTTTAAACTTGTCTTCAGATGCTTTCTCCATATTTTCCACATGAGTTTTATGCTATCTCTTGACCTCATCTAGTTCTTCCTCCAGCCTCTTCATTTCTTCTTTCCTTTTGTCAAACTCCTTGTTCATTGTGAGAACTGCACCGAGGTTGGCACCTGTGAAAGCACCCAAAATTGTGGCTGAATCCACTGCATCAATCTTAGGGTCACCAGATTGTTGATTCCATATCATTTCATTGGTGACAGGTGCTGACAAATCAACATGATTCCTACTTCTCTTCTTTCCTTTCCTTATCACTGCCTTGGACGACCTGCTATAATAGTAATCTCCAAGAGGGACTACATTGTCTTCATCAAACTCATCCACTGATTGAGTAAACGAAGAAGTTCCACTCACTTTTGAAACCACTGAGGATGTCTGAGTAATGGTGGGAGGTGGCATAGGCATGGTAATGTGGGAAGTAGGGAAGGGAGAGGAGAGGATCTAATCATTTGTGGGTTCAGAGATTGGAGAAAGGGTTTGAGTAGAGGCTCCAAATAGTGGAATACCAAGGTTAATGGCTGAGAGTGATGATGAAGGTAATATAACCCTCTCAAGAATAGAAGAACATGACAAAAAAAATGAGGGCAAGTGCAGAGGGATAGTGAAAGATTGGGGTCCTACAATAGTGGATGGAGGAATGAGATGTCGATATGGGTTGATTGCTATGGAAACAGGTGGTGAGATCAAAGAGTGATACAACTGGGATAATGAGGATGATGGGGTTACCCCAATAGACAAAGTGGAAAGAGTGTGGATGGATGAGAGAAGGAGCGTTGCAGTTGATGAAATAGGAGCAAAAGTAGTTTATGAGATCTTGGGATGTGGAATGGAATATTCCACTCCATTATCACTGAACAAATCTGCAAATGTTTGTAAAGGATGAGTAACTTCCTTGATGACAGGAACAGATGAATGCATTTCTTCTTCAGCATCAGAGTTAGTAATATTAATGGTGGGTATCTGAGAAACAATCACTTGAATCCTATGCTTTTCAAATGGCTTAATATCAATTGCTACTTGTTCATCACTTACTTGGGTAATTGTAGTAGTTTCCTGAATGTTAGAATTAGGATTGATAGTTGCAGCTGCTTGATTATGCAATACATAAGTTATGTGTGCCAATTTCTGCTCTGACTACTGAGAAGTATGCATCAGAGTCTTCAGTTGTTGAGAATATGTCACCCGTGGAAGATATTCCATAGGATATTTGCCCTTATTTCCATCTATATAAGTCACTATTGATAGAAATTTTGTTTGGTGGGATTGGTTCTCTTCCTTGTCCTTTTTCACCTTTTCAAGTAGAGAAAGTTCCATAGCTCTGTAGCTCAAAATCCTAGCTTTAAGCTTCTACCGATGTTGTAAAATGTGGCTTTGTTCCTCTTTGTTCTTATCCTTTTCCAGGACCTCATAAAATGTATTGAACCCCTCGTAAATAGAGTCATCAGGGATTTCTTCATGAACATAACCACCCTTGATATGGTTCTGCTTGTAGTGGGCATCGAGAACCCCCTTAGGGTCATGTCTCCTTTTAAGAGAAAAGACAAGCTTCAAAGAGGCTATTTGATCACCTAACACTGTAGCCCAAGTTGAAGTTGGGACATCTAGTGATACAAGATTCAGAGGAAATTTAGGCTAGCCTTTCCTCTTAGGAGCAACAAGTTTCCTGTAGACACCATTAGTGGCGGTCTGGAAAGAGATCTCTTCAAGAACCAGCCTGTCAGGAACTATCTTGGGCAATATATGAACAATATTGCCACCCCAAACTCTAATATATGAAAAATACTTGCCGACATACCAGTTACCCATTATGGAAATCAGAGCCCTGTATTCAGGTGAAAAGGAAAGAGCTTGCATTTTGAATATCTTGAAATAAATGGTTTCCATGAAGCGTTCACAGATGTCATAGAACAAAGGCATATAGTTGTTATCCCACAATTTCGAATAGTAAATTGGTACAGGAGGGGTTGGTAAGGTCCAGTTTCATCCCAAGTGGGGATATTGGAACTCTGTGCAGAATACGTCAATGATAAAGGCCGAAAAGAAGAAATTGGGCTTCTTTCGGGTAGTAGCCTTTTGATAATTTTGGATAGTCGTTTTAAGCTCCATCGACAAAATAGAAGCCCATGGCAAAGACTCAACAGTAGTTAGGACATGATGGGCCACCAGAGTCCATTCAACTTTAAAAACAGAGCAATTGGGAAGACCATAAATCCTGAATAACATGGCTATAAGTAAAGAATATGGTTCCCTAAACTAGGTGACATGGTACAAGTCATCGGGCCTCGTCAAGAACTTATTAGGTTCATTCATCCAGGATTTTAGCATTTCATTAAAATTATACCTAGTTTTTGAGGATTGGGCAAACTCTATGTTGACGGGTTGTATAGCCGGTTTAATACCATAAGATTTGATAAATACCTGAGGACGAAAAGTGGCAAACTGTGACCCCATGTTATCATTAAAGGATCGGTCTATAGGGCTTGCATTGTCCACAATCCATTTAGCTGGGTCAATGTAAGGGATGATAAAGGGTTTGGTAGCAATGGCATGTAGACTAGATTCCCTAATTTTATGAGAATCCGACTAGTCGTTTTGAATGTTTGATAGGTTGTCATTATGAAAAATTGAGTAGATTATGGACCAGTCAATTTGGTAAGTTTTAGTGACTTTATTGTTGGAGTCATTTACCCAACATGCACACTTAATTTGGTCAATTTGGCCTTGTTAAACCACTATCCTAATTTTAATTGACTTAATTGGCATCAGATGAGCACTCTATGACATTAGCGTGAGCACACCCACACCTACCTTCAATCAGGGAGGCTAACTGGGCTTCCTCCTTCAATCGGGGAGCCATTCTGGGGTGAACTGAGTGTCATAAAGGCACCTAATTGCTAACTGATTGTTACAATCAGTTAAGCTGAGTTGTGTAGGTGCCTCCATTTCATTTATTGATTATTTTTATTAATATTTATGAACTGGAGTCAACTAGGGCACCTCCAACCACTTCTGATGACCAATTTGACTTCAGTTAACCTCATCGAGGTTCATTAGAGTTAATGATGCGCTACCACTTGTTGATTGGAATGCAGTGACATGTGTCTGAGCTACTTTCAGTTAGACTCTGTCATCCATTACACTCTGATACAATTAGGGCTCAGTTGAGTCAATCACGGCTTGATTAGTGGGTTAACTAGGTGTGTTTACTGTGGCTGACATTCAGTTAAGCTACACCCATTCATTCAATTCGAATGACCTCCTTGGGAATTAGAATTGTCTTGTAATTCATGCATCTTGCATGATCATTGTATTGTCTAACTCATTCTTTATTGAATATACAGAGCTACTACTCTAATTGCAACACCGTTATTCCATTTTCATGCTTAATTGTTTGAAATCTCTTAGGAGTCTGTGTTTTAGTCCCTAGATTAATGTGACAGATTAATATGGTATCATAGCTCATGGCGGGACGAAGCTAAGATCTCTCAAAAACATGGTTTTTAACAGATATTGCATGAAAAATTGAGCAAAGCTCAAAATTCCAGCACTGCACCAGAAGCAAAGGCTTACCACTTAATACCCCAAGTTAAGGAATTGTTGATCAAGCTTGATTGATCAACTATGTTGGGTGTGATGAAAGCCTAAAATGTGCAGGCTAATCGACCTTACGGTGCCCCTTTTTTTGTGATTTGCAAGTTTTAACAAGTGAAAAGCATTCGCTACAACAATTTGAGATGGCTTCTTCCGTTGAACTCTTGACTCCGTTCAATTTCCATTCATGGAAAGGAGATATGGAGATCCAGCTACGTTCCAGAGGACTGTATTGGGTCACTATGGACACTAAAGAAGATCCTACTCATGTGATAGACAAAGCTAGATTCTTGAACAAGAAAGATGAAGCATTTGGATTCTTGTGCCTCTCTATTTATAGGGATCTTCTTTTCCATCTCTCGGGATTGAATACTCCAAAGGAAATTTGGGACAAATTGGACACCCTGTATGGAAAACATGATGATTTGAGAGTTTACCAGCTTGAAAATGAGTTGATGTCTCTCCAACCTTCCAATTTTGAGACCTTAAATGTTTTTTTCACAAAGTTCAAGCACATTGTCTTACTGTTGAAGCAGTGTAAGGTGGAGAAGGAGGATGATCAACTCATCCTCGCCATTCTCTCCAAACTTGGAGCTGATTATTCAGTGTTTGTCTCTACATTCCATGCGAGGAAGCTCACAACCCCTAGATGGAAGATGCCTTCACTCAATGCCTTCATTGAGTCCCTAACAAGTGAACATGATAAGCTTATCCAGATGGGGATCATCAGATCCTGCCGTGATCAATCCCTCTATGCTTCAGGGCCTAAAGATCTGAAGGGTAAAGGAAAGTAGCAGAAGAAGCCAAAAACCAAATTTGAAGCTCCTAATCCTAAAGTTGAAAACTAGCAGCATGAAGAGCCTTCCGACTCGAAGAAGAACAAAAGCAAAGGGCATCATGGAAAGGAAAAAGTCAAGTGTTCATACTGCGGGAAGGGCTTCCACCTTGAACATGCCTACATGAAAAAGAAACTTGATGAAGCTACTTCTCTTCTTGAGAAAAATCACATCAATATTTCGGAAAGCTTTCGGAGGAGAGATCAGCAAGATCGAGAACCACAACATGAAATAGGTCATGCTCTCATGGAAAGCACTTCGAAGTCCAAAGATATTTTGATAGATTCTGGAGCTTGGAATAACATGATGGCTGAAAGAGACTCTTTCTCATCCTTGGAGACTGGCAAATCCATTCCCATCCACATGGGAGATGACTCCACAATCATATCCGAAGGACAAGGTACTGTAAATCTTAAGCATGGTTATTTTTCCAATGTTCTATATGTACCATCTCTTGCATAAAACCTCCTAAGTGTTTATCAAATGACACATATGGGAGTTCCCAAGAGAGTCTCCTTTAGCCCAGATGATGTAGAGATCACCGAACTTGCATCCGGAAAACTTGTAGCAAAAGGCCTTGCAAACCATCATGCAAAATCCTACGAGTTCTCCCATTTTGTGGCGGATGCAAAGCCCACCACATTGCTGACTCATGGAAATGAGGTTAGTATACTGTGGCATGAGAGGTTTGGCCACCTAAACTTTAAGTACTTGCAAAAATTACAGAATAATTCTATGGTTTAAGGCCTCCTGGTCATCAAATCTACCACCGGAATTTGTAAGGGCTATGTTGTTGGAAAGCACCCTGAGCATAAGTTTGATTGGGGGAAGGCAAGCCGAGCATCATGCATCTTGGGGCTGATACATTCTGATATCAGTGGACCCATGCCTATCACATCCATGAATGGATCAATTTATGTTCTCACTTTCATTGATGACTTTTCCAGATACACATGGGTCTTTTTTATCAAAAAGAAGTCGGAAGTCTTGGAAAAACTCACAGAATTGAAGGCTTTGATTGAGAATGCATCTGGAAAAAAGATCAAGATTTTGAGATCTGATAATGGTGGGGAGTATATCAGTAATTATTTAATGCATATATGTTCCCAAAGTGGTATTCAGATCCAAAATTCAGTCCCCTACACTCCCCAGCAGAACGGTGTAGCGGAGAGGAAGAATCGGTCTCTCAAGGAGATGAGCACTTGTATGCTGGAATCAAAGAAATTGGATGCAAATTTGTTGGCTGAATCCATTAATTATGCAGCATATATTTAGAATAGAGTTCCACACTCATTCATTAAAGGGAAGACCCCTTTTGAAGCATATTTCAGACACAACCTTGATGTGTCGAATCTGAGGGTGTTTGGGTCCACTCCATGGGACCGAATTCCGCTTGATAAAAGGAGGGATTTGCAACCGCAAAGCATCGAATGTATGTTTATTGGATATTCTAATGAATTTAAAGGTTTCAATCTGCTGGATATCTGAACAAAATAGATCATCATTGAAAGAAGTGTCATGTTCAATGAGTCTCTTCAGGAGCTAGAACTAGTGAAGGAGAAAACTGTTGAATTTTCTTCTTATTCTACTGAATATTTGGATGATGAAATTGGGGGTGATGACCCTGATTTGGATCCTTTAATTTATGATATTAGTGAAAAGAAAACATTAGATGCTGAATTATAACCTGAAGTACAAAATCATCTCCCAACTTGGGCTTGACAGACACTCTCCTCCACAGGTGATAACATTGGAAATCTGGATGATCCAAGGAGAACCCAGTCTGATTTCCAAAGAGCACGTATTGCGCTCTCTTGTCCTGATTATTTTCTGTCCAAATCTTGTTATTTAATGATAATTTCATATCCTAAGTCTTACTACCATGATCAGAAGGATCCGAGATGGCAATCTGCCATGGACGAAGAGATGAATTCTCTTCAGAAAAACACTACTTGGGAGCTAGTTTCTCTTCCTCCGGGGAGGAAATTGGTTCAATGCAAGTGGGTGTTTAGAAATAAGGTTGCTGCTGATGGAACAATATAAAAATATAAGGCAATTATGGTAGCAAAATTTTTCTCCCAGGTCCAAGGTGTGCACTACCATGAGACTTTTGCATCGGTTGCAAAAATGGACTCCATCCGCCTAGTTTTGTCAATTTCTGCATCTAAGAACTGGGAAGTGCATCATATGGATGTTAAGTCTACCTTTCTACATGGAGATATTCATGAGGAGATATACATGAAGCAGCCTGAGGGCTACATTTCTGATCCATCTTTGGTTTGCAAACTAAAGAAGTCACTATACGGGTTAAAACAGGCCCCAAGAGAGTGGTATTCCAAGATGGATGCCTTCCTTCTCTTGCAAAAATTTCAAAGGTGTAAATCAGATTCGAATGTGTATATACAATAGTATTATGGTCATTTGATTATTATTTTTTAATATGTTGATGACTTACTGATTACAGGTAGCACAATTACTTCTATTTTAGTCATCAAAACTGCTCTCCACGATGCATTTGAAATGAGCGTTTTGGGGCTCTTGAAGCAATTTCTGGGGCTCGAAATTGAGAAAAATATTGATGGGATAATGGTCACTCATTCCAAATAAATATAAAACCTATTATTCAAGTTCAACATGGCTGAATGTAAGGCTGCTCCATTCCCTTTCCTTTTAGGGATCAGCCTTGAAGAAGGAAAAAGCACACCTCCCATGGACTGCACTATTTATCGACAGCTGATAGGTAGCTTGCTCTACTTGAATCATTCTCACCCTGATATCGGTTATGCCATGAATGTTGTGTCAAGATACATGCAACAGCCTCATGATCTTCATTGGAAGGCAGCCAAGAGGATCCTCCAGTATATTCAAGGAACCAGGACCTACGACATTCACTATGCTGCAGATTTCGAGCTAGAGCTGGTTGGTTACACATATTTCAATTGGGTGAGTGATTCTATTGATTGGAAGTCTACTTCTGGATATGTATTCATGTTTGGTGGTGGCCCCATTTTCTGGTCTAGAAAAAAATAGGTCGCCATAGCATTGTCTTCAATAGAGGCCGAGTACCGAGGAGCGGTGAATGCTTGCATCCAAGCTGTTTGGTTGCAAGGAATTCTTTCAAAGTTTGATCTTAGTAGTACTTTGTCCATTGTCCTCTTTTGTGACAATCAAAGTGCTATTAAGATATCCACAGATCCAGTTACCAGGAATAGGACCAAGCATGTAGAGATACACATGCACTATATCATGGAATTAGTGCATGACAGGACCATCATTTTGCAATACTGCCCTACCGATGAGCAGATTGCAGACATCTTCACCAAGATATTTTCAGAAAAGAAGTTCACTTACCTCCATTCACTGTTGGGGGTTATTTCATCAGGGTGATCAGACTACTTTCAGTGTTCAGCTTGAGGGGGGGGTTTTCCCGCTGGGTTTTCCCTCTTTCCTCACTTAGATTTATTTTTGAGAATTGTTTGAGTTACATTATTGTATAGGTTGACCTATGGCATTTGTTGTTGGGGCCCTAGCATTTCATGCATTTTATTTTTACTCCTCCTGAGTATAGCTTAGGGGGGGTGTTGGAGTCATTTACCCAACATGCACACTTAATTTGGTCAATTTGGCCTTGTTAAACCACTATCCTAAGTTTAAAATACTTAATCGGCTTCAGATGAGCACTCTATGACATCAACATGAACACACCCATGCCTACCATCAATCAAGGAGGCTAACTGGGCTTCCCCCTTCAATCAGGGAGCCATTCTGGGGTGATTCGAGTGTCATAAAGGCACCTAATTGCTAACTAACTGTTACAATCAGTTAAGCTGAGTTGTGTAGGCACCTCCATTTCATTTATTGATTATTTTTATTAATATTCATAAACTGGAGTCAACTAGGGCGCCTCCAACCACTTCTGATGACCAGTTTAACTTCAGTTAACCTCATCGGGGTTCATTAGAGTTAATGATGCACTACCACTTATTGATTGGCATGCAGTGACATGTGTCTGAGCTACTTTTAGTTAGACTCAGTCATCCATTGCACTCCGATACAATTAGGGCTCAGTTGATTCAATCACGACTTGATCAGTGGGTTAACTAGGTGTGTTTACTATGGCTGACATTCAATTAAGCTACACCCATTCATTCAATTCGAATGACCTCCTTGGAAATTCGTATTGTCTTGGAATTCATGCATCTTGCATGATCATTGTATTTTATTACTCATTATTTATTGAATATACAGAGCTGCTACTCCAATTGCAACACCATTATGCCATTTTCATGCTTAATTGTCTGAAATCTCTTATGAGACTGTGTTTTAGTCCCTAGATTACTGTGACAGATTAATATCTACCACTAGTGTCGAAGAAAAATCCAAAGTTTGGGTCTTTTGTCAGCATGTCTTTGTGGGTGCTTTTGGAGCGAGTGGTTCGATCCATTCTTCAAATTGAAAAACTCTGCTTAAATGCATAAGAAAGAAATCAAGACTAATTCAAACAAAGTGACATTAAACAATTAAACAAAAAAATGAGTAAGAAACCAACTTGAAATCAACTGCGACTGTAAAAACGTTCTTTGGTAAAAAATTGCGGTGAAAACTCACGCAGTAAATTAATTCGTAATAGTAAAAATGGTAAAGAAAATATAAAGCACCTGCTTATATATATATATTTTTCGTGGGTTGAATTTAGATCGTAGGATCGTGATAAATAAATGGCCGAGATTAAATCTTCCGAAATACAGGATCATAATGCGAGTTTTAAATTATATGCACCATCTCGCAACCTGCATTCCGCAATTGCACGGGAAGTAGTTTGATTTAATATTTTTTTGTTGTGTGTTTCCGTAATCCGCAATCCCGCAAATTGTGGGTTGCAGAAACACACAACAAAAAATCTTAAATCAAACTACTTCTGCATTCTGCATTCCTCATTTTGCGGGATGTGGGTTACGGGATGACAAATTGCACTCATAAAAAAACTGCCACTGCCGCAATCCAACAAAACGATAGTAAACAATTAAACAAAGAAATCAACTAGGACTATAAAAACGTTCTCTGGTAAAAAATCGCAGTGAAAACCCATGCAACAAATTAATTAGTAACAGTAAAAATGGTAAATAAAATATAAAGCATGTTCTTATATATATATTTTTCATGTGTAGGATTAAGATTGTAGGATCATGATAAATAAATGATCGGGATTAAATATTTTGGAATACAGGATCAAAACACGAGATTTTAATTATAATCACCATCCCGCAGCCTGCATTCTGCAATTGCGTGATGTGGGATTATAAAACACAAAAAAATTATTTAACCCTTTCCGCAATGCACAATCCCACAACCATTTGCGGGTTGCGGAAACACACAACAAAAATCTTAAATCAAACTACTTCCCACAAATCGCAATCCGCAATTTGCGGGATGAGAAAATGCACCCATAAAAAAGATTTCATTGCCGCACTTCGCATTATGGGTTGCGGGTTGTGGGACAGAAAAATTTGCACTATGTTGTAGCTATAACACCACTCTTATCTCATCCGTTTGTTTTTCCCTAGATCTACGGTCTAGATTTGTTTTACTGGATAATACATTGGATCTGTGATTCTGTTGTAGCTATAATAACACTACGCTTATCTCATCCGTTTGTTTTCCCCTAGATCGACGGTCTAGATTTTTGTTGTTGTTGAGGTTTTGGCTATATAGTGTGTTTGAGATTTTTAGGTTTTTACTATTTGTTTTATCTGCGATTCCCACAAATTGCGGGTTGCAGAGACACACAACAAAAAATCTTAAATCAAACTACTTCCCACATTTTGCAGGATGCGGGTTACAGGTAGCGGGTAGCGGGATGACAAATTGCACTCGTAATAAAACCGTCGTTGTCGCAATTCGACAAAGCGACATTAAACAATTAAACAAAGAAATCAACTGGGACTATAAAAACATTCTCTGGTAAAAAAATTGTAGTGAAAACCCATGCAGCAAAATAATTAGTAACAGTAAAAATGGTAAATAAAATATAAAGCACGTGCTTATATATGTATTTTCTGCGGGTCGAATTAAGACCGTAGGATCATGATAAATAAATGACTGGGATTAAATATTGTCAAATACAGGATCAAAATGCGAGATTTAAATTATATTCACCATCCCACAACCCGCATTCCACAATTGTGGGATGCGAGATTATAATACACCAAAATTTTATTTAACCCTTTCCGCAATGCACAATCCCGCAACCATTTGCGGGTTGCGGGTTGCGAAAACACACAAAAAAAATCTTAAATCAAACTACTTCCCGCAAATCCCAATTCACAATTTGCGGGTTGCAGGATGAGAAAATGCACCCATAAAAAAACTTTCGTTGCCACACTCTGCATTGAGGGTTGTGGGACCGAAAAGTTTGCAATATGTTGTAGCTATAACACTGCTCTTATCTCATCCGTTTGCTTTTCCCTAGATCTACGGTCTAGATTTGTTTTACTAGAGAATACATTGGATTTGTGATTCTGTTGTAGCTATAACTCTGCCCTTATCTCATCCATTTGTTTCTCCCTAGATCGACGGTCTAGATTTGTTTTGTCATTGAGGTTTTGGCTATATAGTGTGTTTGAGCTTTTTAGGTTTTTACTATTTGTTTTATCTGCGATTTTACTATGCCTGTTGATTTTTACTGTGATTCCTTTTTGTTGCACATTAGATCTGTCATTGGTTGTGGAAGGTTTCTATCAGCAAGTTAAGTTTTTATGACTGTTTATGTTGTTATTTGTACACTTTAGTAAGTTTTGACCAGATTTGCAGAATTTCGAGCATAAATGGCATCTCCCATGCCCAGAAACACGAGGTAAAAAATGGCTCTACAAGAACAAATGTCCAAGGACCCAAATCCTGAAATATTTATAGACACTAGTGGCCGAATGTCTGAAAATGTGTATTTGGACTGGTCGAGAATTTATTCAACTTTTGATAATGATGATTTATCGGCTCTTCCTAATGAGCAACCGACTTACATCAACATTAAGAGTTCACAGCTCCGTCTAATTGCCACCAGACCACCATTTATGCCCTACACAGATGCAGTGAAGTGGGCACTCGACCACACTAAGTCTGAAGAGCGAGTTTTCAATGATTACATTGGCATTTTTTCTGGCCTTGTTCAGACCTGAAATTTTTGCTAAGGATTACGCTCTAAGTCCCCCAAAACAGTTTTTGAATCGTAAGTTCATCGATGAAGTAGCATCCCGTTTCAATTACGAACAGGTGCTAAAATCATGGATGGAAAACCCTACCGTGTTTAGTACACAACAAGGTGTTGGCTACCCTACTTCATGGTTCAGGGAACCATTTTTAATACTCGCCCCTATGTTCTATCGATTATATGGTGAGGAAAAGTGCACACATTTCCAAGAAGAGTGGGTTCTGACAGCCCAACACATTATTCTTACAGGTGAGTCATTCAATTGGGCTCTAATATTATCTGTTAACTTGCAGCAGCAAATTGAAAAATATAGTGAAAGTCGGGTCACGCAAAAAAACGCAATTTTACATGTCAGCCTATGTCATGGACGTTTTTTGTGCGACATCGGCATTTCCTGATCTAGGTTGGAATTGGCAGAAGAATTGTCCACCGGTTCATATTTACTATTCTAACATGTGGGAGGATAATTTTGTTCGTCATATATATGACATCTGCAACCTTTTCTTAGGGTCCATGTATCATAATATTTTTAAAGCCGATGCTCTGGCATTTTCAGCAAAATCCAGGGCTTTAATTACTCTTCACGGAGATTGGTATGTCGACGAATATTTTTCTTATTTCAGAATTTGGGGAAGCAATACCATCCATTTATTGCCGAGAATTGTTCTAGACCGAATGGTTTTACAGTAATTATCTTTTCAAACGGTCATTGATGGAGCTTATCGAAAATTGGCTAAGAACAAGAGGAAGGGTTGGCCTAGCTTTCCTTTGTCTCTAGATTGGTTGGTTATACAGAATTCTACCCATGCAACTGTGCTGGGTAAGGAGATTACAATTATGAAGCTGGGAGAAGCTTCCAAAAGGATGCATGATCCTAAGGCTTTCCTCGTTACCCTTTTTGCTCAAGAAAAGGATAAGTTGAATTATACACATGAAGATTTGCCAGATGATTCCATGTACATTGGATTTGTTGATTTTCGAGAAGCATTGAAAAAGATCACTGATCCAGAGGTTAAATCTCATGTTTTCCAACATCAGAAAGAAATTAAGGAAACAACCCTTTATATTAGAATATTTAAATTTGAAGCAGAGGATAAGCTTGATAGGGAAAACATGGAAAGAGAAGCAAGACAACAAGCAATAACACCTTCTACCCCAGCATTGCAGTTGAAAGAGAAAGGCAAAGTTGTGATAGAAACCAATGGCAGTGGTCAGTCTTCGCAAGAGATGGATGTTCTTCAAAGGGGGGAAGCATTTAAAATAGGTCTAGCCAAGCTCAATGCTCAGCTTCGGACATTTTTTCAGGAGCCTAAAGCTGAGCCAGAGAAGAAGGAAACCCAACAAGTAGTGGTTCAAACAGAGCAAGTACCTCAGCAAGTAGACATGGATCAACAAGCATTGCAGATAGGTCCACCTATCCTTGAAGAGCAACTGCCTCTTCAATATTCTCTCATTCGACAAGTTGACCCTGAATCTAAGCATGAGATTGAGATCCATGAAATTGATGGTGATCTAGAGGAGGATACTGGAAACCCCACTTGTCCTTTCAATATTGTTACCTCGAGGACATCATATGTCCCTGTTTCAGAATTTTCAGGAGATCTTTTTCATGATTTATTTTCTCTGTCCTCTTTTTCCCATGTGGATTTAAAGCCTATTCTTGAGGAAATTTGTAGAGACCCATTAGTATCAACAGAATTTCCTAGTGATATCCCTCCTCCTTATCCATGTGTTTCATTGATTCCCCATACATCCGAGCCTCCCACCACATGTTTTCGTATCCATTTTTCCGAGGTGGAAAATCATTATATATCTACTATCCCTTATGTAGAAACTAAAAAATATATTCGTCCTTCTTTTTGTTCCCTCATATCTATATTGTCTCCTTTGCCTTGGACATTTCTCCTCTTAATGTAGAAATCCGGTGTCACAATTAGAACCTCAGTCAACAAGCTCACCCGAAAAAGAAGCTGTGTCATCTACATAAGAGATAGCAGATTTTGGAGAAGATGCAGTTGTTTGCTTAGGGAAACATTATTGGAGCAAGAAGTAGAAGGCCATTTTGAAGAAAGGTTCAAAGAGGACAAGAGAAGGCCTTCTCAAACATGTGCCCGTGCTTGATAAATTTTTCTGGAAAATGGATGCTCCTAATGAAAAGCAAGGAGCATTAAATACGGTAGTTTCTATTGGATATTTTGCAAGTGCTAACTATAACTCAGTGTCGCAGCTGATTAAATATATATGCAGTAAAGAAGAGGAACTACAAAAAGCAAGAAAGGATCTGGATGCATTTGAGGCATGTCACCTTAAGGATATTAAGTTCCTTAAAGAAGAGCATCAAGATAAATAGACACAATGGGAAAAAAATCGAGAGTGTGAAGCATCAGCTTGAGAAATTAGAGATTGTCAACAAGCAACAATCTGATCACAATTATACCCTAGAGAATCAACTGAAACAATTACAAATATCTTTAGCTGCCTCAACATCTTCAACATTAACAATTGAAGAATTTAAATAGTTGGCTTGTAGGGTAAATGAGCAGTATCATCAATGCATGAATAGCCTGTCCATAGGGTTGTGTGAAATACAGGAACTGTACAAAATATTCAAAGAAAAGTCACATGTCCTTGAGGATCATGATACTTGGAAAACTATGCAAATTAAGGCATTGGAAAATGTGACTAGCTGGCAAATAGATATGAGAGACAAAGAAAAGGATATTCCAATAATTGATAAACTTCAGGTTAAGAAGGTCCAAGTGACTTTTGAAACTTGGGGAAGCATTTGCGATGCAGTATGAATCATCATCGAAGATGGCCAGGAAGCATGCAAGCGTAGGTGGAAAGATTTAGATGTTTTATTCGATTTCTTAGGGTTGTCTATGCTAGAAACGATCGAAGAATCATCTTCCCCCAAGCTAAAATTAGATGAAGTTAAAAAATCTTGTGTTGTAGCTAAGAACATAATTCAGGGTTTGACTCAGATTAAACTGGAAGACATTTCAAGTTGGATCAAGATACCTTATTCTGCGATAGTTAGGATAGAGGTTTATGTTAGTAAATGGAAGACAATGAAGTAGAGGGAGATTGCGTCCAAGGTTTTGAGGGCACAAATACATCTGGAATGGGATAAATCCCAAGACCTTGATTTCTTGATGGACTTAGATGCCAAGAAGATTTCCTTCTTAGGTCAAAATTAAACTATTTGATCTTGTAACCCTACATGTTAGGAATATTTTTTGTTGTAATACTTGATAATGTTACTTAAAGGGAAAAATTTTCCAAGTAGGGGAGAACAATTGTTTGGAGACTAAGCATAGGAATGTGTGAATGTCCTACATGTTAATGAAATTACAGTTATTCATGCTTTGTTTCGTGGTTGTTTGTAAAATGTTTGTTAACAAATTATAGTTATTGTTCTATT
The DNA here is from genome assembly GCA_001517045.1 of Pseudotsuga menziesii. Lineage (NCBI taxonomy): Eukaryota > Viridiplantae > Streptophyta > Pinopsida > Pinales > Pinaceae > Pseudotsuga > Pseudotsuga menziesii. Next base: position 226,908 of record LPNX011229660.1, read on the forward strand.
TTCATTGGCTTGCTGATTATCATTGGTATGTTAAAGCAATGTTACCTGGTATATACAAATTTGTTTTCTTCTATTTCATATATCGTAAATGAATGTTTTTGTTTAAATTATGTCATTTATTATGTTCATGCGTTTAATTAGTATTACTTCTTGGATGTATTGAATATTTTTAGGCCTGTTCGTAAACCTTATACAATATTTTCTTTGAGATTTATTTCAACTTGGTTGTAGAGACTGATGCTAACTTGAATAGTTGTTTGGTAAGAAAATAAATCACTTTTATCTTTATCTTTTTCAATTATCAAAACTTGGTTTCATGCTGTATATCGATTTAGTCAAGTGGGGAGTTGATCATTGAAACCCTAAAGAACAGTTTTCCAATGACCAGTATTGAAGAACGACAATGAAAGATATATCTGGAAAGCTTTATAGTTTTTGAAACATTTTTAATGCTTTGCAATTGAATAAGATAACACTATTAGTTATGTAATGTTTTATGGTTTTTTATTAAATTTGTTTTAGCAATTTTGAGTTATTCTTCAGTATTTGCGGTATATTGATTATAGGCTGCAGATGTATTAAATGTGTTGATTTAAGTATTGAGTTTGCATTACAATATTGACATATCAAATGTGCAATGAGTAATTATTTCCTAGCTATCAATTATATATCATAACTGGGCTACTTAAAATCTTTCATAGTTACTATTTGAGTTTGCTGAGATAGTTTAGTATAGAAGCCAAATATTTCAAATTTTCTTGGATCTTTATTGAAACAAAAGTAGATATTTTACATCAACAAGTGACCAAAGAAAAACAATACATTTATACAACAGACAATGAGAAGATTCAACCACAATTTGGGTTTAAAGACTTTGAAGCAAGTAATATTTCCTCTTGTTTCCTACGTTCGACATATCGATTGCTTTGCATTCGAAAGTATCTGGAAAAAGAGAACGGTGGAGAAATGCGTAGGCCTGAAAGAGATGTAACTCTTGATATTGCAGTGAATGTAAGCCCTTCTCTATCAATGTTTCCAATATCTATTGTTACATTTTGTAGGGTCATACCTTGGGCTTTATGAATTGTTAAACCCCATTCCATTCGAAGTGGTATTTGTCTACGGGATCCTATTGTTATTGTAGATATTGGAACATAAGTAGGATTAGAAGCATCCCATAAGGGTCCTTTGTAATGGAGGAATCGGACAACAACAAATGATGGCAAGGTAGGAGGTTTCTCATTTGAGCTGTAGACAATATCAATGACTTTTCCAAGTGAGTCGTTAAGAAGTCCTGCTTGAACCCATAAATTACCAGTTAACATGACTTGTTGACCAACAGTAAGAAGGACCTTTAATTCCAATTGTTCATTATCAATGGATTGATGGGAATTTTGGTTCCTTTGTTCTGCAAAGCAATGTGCAATTGGAATATTAAGCTGTTTCAGCATGTGTTTGTTGTGCAACGCAACAGAGCTATTTGTGGGATACAAATGGATAGATTGTTCAAATGAATAATTTTCGATCTGTGAAAGGCATGAGGTTGTTCTTGTCATTAGGAGTGCCCAGTATTCAACAGTTGGTGTTGCATTTCGAAGGTTTAGCAAGAGTTTCCGAAATCCAGTTCGAGAAGGACTATTTCCTTGTTGTCAGAAAATTGTTTTGAGCGTGATAAAAGTATCAAATGTACGCCAAATATTAGTTCCAAGGGATGAGCCTGCATGTCAAAACCCTAAATTTTCCGAAAAATTTAAATTTTTTTTAAAGCATATAATTTTCATAAATGCAGTAAACTAATTATTTAATTAGTTATATGTTACTGAATTTGTTATCTGAGTTATTTATTTGATCATGTATATTTGATAGAGCAGTTCTTTTCAGTTTACTGACTTGTTTTCTCTTTACGACCACAAGGTGGGGCTGTCATGAGATTCTGGGCTTACTTAGCTTTCTAGCTAATGCAGAAAGTTTTCCTGTTCTTACAGACTACAGGTAAGAGGTTTGGGTGCTGCTTGACATTGATTCTAAACAATCAGATATAAGTTCGTCGCATAAAGAAAATAACTCAGTAAAGAACATAAATGCTAAATAATGTCCAAAGCTTATTGAGGTAAATTCATTATACTGTTCTTCATTCTAGTAGATGTAAATTTATATTTCTTAATGATTACTGAACTATCCGATATCTATCATAGTCGTCAAGTGTCAAAATGCCTTAACTAACTTCTTTACAAGCAGAGTAAGAATGGCAGAATTATAGAATCAATAGCTTACTTTCAAAAGTGCACAAATACATATACATCGTAATGTATAGTAATAAGGGTTTACGTATTACTGTTTTCCAAATTCAACCTTTGAAGTTTAAGGGGTTTACCACTTATTTCAAACTGCTCTTTGAGAAAGATATACTCATGTTGATGCACATAGTTTATTTACACATCAACTGATCCAAAGCATAACTAAAGCTTAATTTTTTTAGTAAGATAGATACTTACTGTAAACAGGTTTTATCCTATCCCTTCATATATAAAAAGGGGCATGTCCTTAATGGACTACCATCTTTAAAAGATTGCATAACATAATAGCTTTATGGCCTAACTTCTATGTTGAGGGATTTCATGTCAAAGAGATTTGTGGCTTAACCTTTGTCATGTTACAATTTACTGGTTAAAAACATTTATTTAAGCAATACATTTACCAAACAAACGTTATTATTTTCTTTTGTAATTATTTACCCAACTTTACTATTTTAACGAAAAACACAAACAAGGCCTTTAAAGTTAATATTAACAATAGAATAATTGCTATAATTTTAATTCTATAAATATCTTTTATATTAACCAATAGTATACTTATAAAACAATGTTACAAACTTTATGTAAAAATTGATAAATGATTAAATGCTTGTGAGTAAGTTCTCACTAAGAGATCCAACGATACTTCCCTCTTTTTATAGTATACTTTACAAGACTCTTGTTATTATTGTGATTATAAATGTTTGATGGAAACGTTGTAAAGTATAGAAAGAGGGGTATGCAAAGGGCCAAGCCATAATGTAAAAAGGATAGACTTGATTTATGATTTATGAAACCATACTTTATAAGTATAAGGGTCGTATGATTCCCCACGCCCTCGATAATTGTTAACAAAGTTTTGGTAATGATTATTAGGTTTCCCTACTACATGCATGGTGGATTGATATTGCAATAAGAACTAAAGTGGAACTTGGATATACCAAAAGATTAGAAATCCTTCTCTTGGTAGCATGATCACCGGGACTATACAAATCTACCCACAGCATGAAAATTATTAACGTGGTAATGTGGCATCGTTGTGACCATGTGCTGCATGGATAAAAAGGTCTCTCCTTCAAACCCTATTCTCATTATCCCTCCCATAGTTTTCGGCCTCCTGCCGCTCTGCGATGGTGCTGGTGCACCCTTGTTGCGTTGCTCCTCTGCAATGGTATCCTCAAGCTTGTTATCTTCTTGTGGGCTCGTCCAAAAGCACGTTTAAGAAGTGTCGTCCCAAGTATTACTGTTGGACATCTGTTAGCTGTTCTTCCTTCAGGGTTTCACTATCTTACTAGCTCAAACCCGAACCCTTTGACTGAAAACAACTCCTTCCTCAGTGATATCCGTGGTCTTGTCCTTCTGGATTGCGATTGGATGTTTTTTGTATTGCTAATCTCCTTCTCCTGCCCTGCAGAAGGGTTTTCTTCTTGCGTTGGTGGTTGTTTTACTGTCGAAGGTGGTCGCGCCTGAAGAAAGAAAGATTTGGTAGGAATACTGTAAGTCCTTCCTCCACTCTGCTGTCTTGTTTTAAATATATGAATATTTATCCAGCATACAAGTTTTAACAATACTGTTTTCTTCATTGGTTACAGGTCTCGGCCCTCCCTTCTACACGGCATTTGGCACAAGTTGGGTCAACAGTTGTAGGTTTTTGGGTAAGCCTGGTTTTAACCATGGCACTTTCTTCTTGTGTGGTCCCTTTGGGAATTTTGAGGGTTGGTGCGTTGAGGCCTATAACCCTTGTGGCTTCAGTTTATCCTGTTATTTTGTTTGATACTTTTGGTAGTTGAAGAGGCCCCTGCGTTGTGCGAGGGTGCTCCAGCTCCGGCCGTGACTGTATATGTTAGTTTTTGTTTTAAAACTCTGTAAGAATTAAAATGAGACAGAGGGCAGTTAAGCCATACTCTCAAATACTTGAAGAAGGCGAGGGCCTTATAAAGTCTTCCGACTTTTTGTTTATCTTTGCTGTGTAAATCATGAGGCTGTGAGCTAAAGTTGGAAAGGGGTTTAAATTCCTTGATTTCTTACTTCTGTTGTAATTTTGATATTATAGGGTTTTCACCCTAACTCCATGATATACGTTGTTAATACAGTCTTCTTTAAATATCTTTTGATTTATAATACAATACTGAAATTTGTTTGTTTACTTGTATTATAATTATATTATTTGAAGCTCGGCAGTAAGAAGATATTTACAGCATCTTTGTAGTTATCTTTGATTTATAATATACCTCTGTGAATTATGAGGTTATTAGTTAGGTTGTATAATATCTGGTTAAGCTTGATAGGTTGAGCATACTGTCACTCTGTTTATTAATTCCCACACATTCATGTACTTGATTTTTTTACCCATAATATTTCTTATAAATTATTACTAGGGTTTCCTGTACATTACTTTTATATTTAGTTTGTTTTATAAAAACTGTCAATGTTATTATATAATCTTACTAAAAAAAGATTAAAATAAAACAATTCATGTTTCTTTGTGGAGTGCTTAAGTAACTAACAGTTACTTCCTTTTAAGTACAGAAGTTATATTTTATTTCGTGTTACTAAAATTATATAGAATATTATAATAATATTGTTTCTGTACTTAGTATATAACTTGCATACTTATTCCATACAACATATATAATAGAAATGAAATACTGTAAGAATGGTATCTTACCTGTAAGTACTATTTCTCCTATTATTATTTATACTTAGTTTGCTTTATCTGAAAAAGTTGTAAATGTTGTCATATAATTGTTACCCTACAGCTTATAATGACTTTATGTTTTAATACAGTATTTATGTATTTGTCATATACAGCCTTTGAGTACAGAGTTATATTCTGGTTACTGTTGATATTATGATATAAAACATTACTTTATCTATATATATTAATGTTGTTCTTATCATTATATATTTATTAACTTTATTCTTTGTTTAGTTATAATCACAGAATAAACTAATATTTTATTACTGTGTTCTTACACTTTCTGTACTAAACACTCTCTGTATTCTATATTGTCTTGTTTATGTTACAAGCTAATAATTATAAATTACACATAAAAGAACTAATCTATTTACTACACTGTTAATATCTTAAGAAGTATAGGTTAGCAGTTGTATATTTTTGTTTATGCTTAACTAGATCGGACAGAAATGAATGAATAACATATATTACTTTCTTATAAGTGAAATATGCTACTGGCTAAATTACCTGTAGAAGTAAATCGAGATTCTAGCTATTCTTTCTTTCAATTTGATTATTACACATGCAGTAGTTAAGACTGGAAAGAAGTAAACTGTAAGGTTATAAAGCAATTTGGTTACTGAAAGTAACTATTGTATCAAAAACTATTTTATCTACTCATTCCTGCTACTGTCATTAAATAATATAGTTTCTTTCTCTGTTTCTAATAGACTGACAGTTCCAATACAGGTTATTACTACTCCTAATACAAAAGATATTTCCTCTGATAACAACACAAAGAAAAATACTCTATAACTCCATTAACATTCTATTATGCATTTTTATCATACCATCTTTATTTATAATTTCACCCCTATGCTGGAGTACGGTCTGGTCACTCCAGATGAGGAAAAACACAGGTGGGGTTTTACTTTTCATCAAAAAGATTCTTTTACTGAAAAAATAAGGACAACTTCATTACTAAACCATCTAAATCTTTACATCATAAGATAAAACATAACATTCAATCATACACAGATAGTAAAACAAAGATTACTAGATGGCAGAACCTGTTCTTGAGCTTGGACAACAACAGCAATGGGAGGCTGTTCCTCCCTACCAACTCCTGGAGAGCGCTCAAACAGTGACTCCTCAGGACCCCTGAGCTTGCTCTGGTCTCCCTGGTTGGAACTTGGTGCAGCAATAATCAAGTACCAGTCTTCAGACTTAATACAAACCCTGAACTTATCAGTAAGTTCTCTTAGCTAGCAAGCTATATCAGACCAAGTTACTGTAGATTATCTCTCAAAAACACCTTCCTTATAGTTTTCCCTTTTCCCCAATGAATTCCTTGAAGAGAATTCCTCCTGAATGATTCTTCTCCTGGAAATATCTGAGCAGCCTCAGCTCTATTCATTGGGTACTTTTAAAAGATTTCCTAGGTCTTTTTTTGGGTTAGTTGTCATTTATTGAGCCACCTGCTCTGATCCCACTTTCTTGGGGGATCATGACCCCAAATGTAGGGAAGTTTCCACCTGCAACATAGGAAGTGTTTGAGGATGCTTCCACTTGTATTTTGCTCTCCACCTAGTTCCTTCCACCAGTTTGACTAGTACACTCTTATTAACAGCTCTCCCAAGCTGTTGTCTCCACTTTTTATTTATTAATAATAAAATATTCAAAATTACATTCCACTTCTTTTGACTCTGCTGAGTCATCAGTTCCTACTTAGCATTAAATTTAACATAATGTCTTAGGAAAATCAAATTAAAATAATTAACAGTATTTTACAAAATTGGGGTATGTGACATACACACCCCCTTAAAATGTAACATCGTCCTTGATGTTACTTATTCTTCATCCTCTGCAGTCTCCTGGAATAGATTTGGGTATGCCTCCCGCATCTTACTTTCTAGTTCCCATGTAGCCTCTTTAGGACTAAGGTGATTCCATTGCACCTTCACCTGTCCAATGGTGCGATTCCGCAGAGTAATTTCCCTCCTCCCGAGGATACAGTCTGGTTCCACCAAAATTTCTCCTTCTGGTTCCAGCTATACAACATTCCAATCAACCACATGAGTAGCATCGTGAACATATTTTTTCAAAACAGAGATATGAAAAACATTATGCACTTTCAAATTAGGTGGTAACACTAGTTGATATGCAACTTGACCAATTCTAGATAAAATTTCAAATGGACCACAGTAACGTGGTGCTAGCTTTGCACAACTCCCCAGTCTTAGAGAGATTTTCTTTGGCCTTACTTTTATAAATACGTGCTCACCTACCTGGAACTCCTTGGGAGTTCTTTTTAAATCTGCTTGGCTCTTTTGCCGATCCTGTGCCACCTTCAAATTTTTCTGCACTTGTTTCACAATTTCCTCCATTTCCTTCAATAATTCTGGTCCCAACACCAATCTATCTACTGGATTATTCCAAGAGATAGGAGTGTTGCATTTACGTCCATACAAAATTTCAAACGGACTAAACTTAGTTGATGAATGATATTTATTATTATATGCAAACTCTGCTAAATGTAAGTAGTCTTCCCACTTACCTGGCTGATCTTTAACATACATCCTTAATAAATCCTCCAGCACCTGATTCACTCTTTCAGTGTGTCCATCTTCATTTAGAATATAACCTTTTATTAAGCTTTTCGTAGGTTCTTCTTTAGCTGTAATTTGTAATTTCTGATAAATTTCATCCTGTTTTACCCCTTCTTTAAGCTGTTCATTTAAATAAGAAGCATAAGTGTTGATTGCTGCTGTAAAGTTCAGCTTTGCGTTTCTGCTCAATGCATTAGCCACCTTATTTTCCTTACCCTTTATGTGCTGGATTTCAAAATCGTATTCACTCAAGAAGGCTAACCACCTTGCTTGTCTAGCATTTAAGTTAGGTTGATCTAAAAGATATTTTAGTCCTTTATTATCAGTCATTAGAATAAATTTTCTGCCTATTAAATGATGTCGCCACATTTTTAAGGCGTGTATAACAGCCGCAAGTTCTAAGTCATAAATTGCGTAATTCTTTTCGTGAATTTTTAACTTCCTAGACTCATAGGCAATGACATGCCCGTCTTGAGTTAGAACACCACCTAAGCCATCATTATAGGCATCTGTGCATACCACGAAATCCTTACTAGGATCTGCTATTCTTAGAATAGGTGCACCTGTCAATAAGGTTTTTAATTTCTTAAAAATTTCTTCACATTTTGAGTTCCAATCAAATTTCTTGCCTTTCTTTTGCAAAGAAGTGATCAGATTTGCTATTTTTGAAAAACCTTCAATGAATCTCCGGTAATAACCGGTAATTCCCATGAACGACCTAACATCCGTTACATCTTTTGGAACCGGCCAATCTTCGATTGCCCGAATCTTTTCAGGATCAACTGAAATCCCTTCCTTAGTCACTACGTGACCTAAGTACTGGATTTCATCGTTAAAGAAGTCACACTTGCTAAACTTCGCGAAGAGTTGTTGTTCTTGCAACTCTTGTAAAACTATCTTTAGGCGTTCTTTATGTTCTTCTTTCGTTTTAGAATAAATTAAGATGTCGTTGATAAACACGACAACAAATTTATCTAAGTATTTATGCATTATATTATTCATTAAGCACATAAAGACAGCTGGGGCATTGGTAAGCCCAAATGGCATTACGACAAACTCGTAGTGTCCATACCTTGTTCTGAAGGTTGTCTTAAAGATATCTTCGTCTTTAATTCTTACCTGATGATATCCTGACCTTAAATCTATCTTTGAGAACACTGTAGCTCCACGTAGTTGATCAAACAGATCATCTATGTGGGGCAACGAATATCTGTTTTTAATAGTCATCTTGTTTAGCTGATGGTAGTCTATGCATAATCGCATGGTTCCGTCTTTCTTTTTAACAAACATGACTAGTGCTCCCCAAGGAGACACACTTGGTCAAATGTACTTCTTATCTATTAACTCTTTTAACTATGATTTTAGCTCATTAAGTTCTAAAATATTCATTCTATACGGAGCTTTCGAGCTAGGTACTGCACCTGGTACCAGCTCAATAGTGAAATCCAATTCCCTCCTTGGAGGTAATCCTGGAATTTCCTCTGGGAATACGTCAGTATATTCTTTTAAAACAGGAATATCTTCTATTTTTAACTTACCTGGTTCAGATTTATTTGCCTCATCTGTAATAGTTACAGCATAGGCTTTACATCCTTTTCTAACAACTCTTTTAAGTTGTAAAGCAGAAATCTGTCTGATCATAGTTTTTCTAGGAATACCCTTAACATTTACTGGTTGTTTATTACTATTTAAGCACGTGAAAGTTTTATCGTAACAATTTAAAACTACCTTATGCTATTCTAACCAATCCATGCCAATCAGTAAATCATATGAGCCAAGTGGCAAAACATTAAGCTTAATTGTAGTTTTAAATTCATCCATAAATAAAGCATATTCTTTCACAAAACAGGTTACTTTTCTTTTTGCCCCTGTGGCTAATTGAACTAACCAGGAATTATCAAACTTATCGACAGACAACTTACATTTTTCCACTATCTGTGGTGCAATATAACTAAAACTAGCTCCTGGATCAATTAAAATGGTTACAGGGGTTTGATTAATCATACCTTCCACTTCCACCATGGAAGTCTGATAGTCAGCTTGGCGGTTCTCCAAAGCTGCATTTATTCTGGGCATAGTCCTTTCTAGTTCTCCAACGGTCATTTCCTCCTGCACAGTATGGATATTGCTGACTGACTTTTTCCGATTTGGGCAGACCGAGGCATAGTGCGGGCCATTACATTCCCAGTACTTAACAGGCTCCTTACGTTCAAAACTCTTGGTAAAATTACCATGGTTATTTGTAGCTTCCTTGCCCTTAAAATTATTCGAATGATTGGAAGCACCATTTCTATTTCCCTGGAAATTCTTATTGTTAGAATAATTTTTATTCTTATTATTTTTGAAATTCGTCTGGGGTACAAATTCATTCTTCTTAAAATTAGGCTGATTGTTGTTTTTCTTAGCCTTCCAGTTGGCTAAGCCTTCTTTCTTCTTATTCTGCTCAAAACAGAAATTAGCCTTCCTCATGGCCTCCTCCAGAGTCTTCGGGTTATCATACTCAATTCTGTCCTTAATGTGATATGGTAGACAGCTGAGAAATCGCTGCACTTTATATTTCCCGTCTACTAGGTAAGGTACATACCTCAGCAAGCTTAAGAATTTACTGTTCAAATCTTTCATAGTCATTGAACCTAACTTCAATTCATAAAATTCTTTAGCTCTTTCTTCGTAATATTGTTTGGACAAAAATTTCTTCTTGAAGTACCTTTTAAAAGTACTTCCAGTTAACTTCTTTTTCCCTAATACCCTTGACTCTCTTCAGATCTTTCCACCATATATCCGCTTTTTCGGAGAGATTATATATTGCCATCCTTGCCTTTAGCTGATTAGAATAATTGTATATATGAAAATACTTCCTCATCCCGGATAACCAGGACTCTGCTTCTTCCCCTTTTTCAGTCTCTCCATCAAAAGTTGGGGGCTTTATCTTTTTAAACTCCCCTGAGATTTCCTCATATGGTTTGTACTTCTTCTTTCTGTCATAAAACTCAGCCTCACTACTGTCACTAGTAGTATGGTAGCTTTGTCGTTCACCGAACCCTTCAGATGATGAACTGCTTTCAGTTTTTGCCAACTTCATCTTTTTAGATCTTCTTTGATGACTAACATCCTCAGATTCTGATCTTCTGCTCCTTCCTTCAGTTTGGAACTTTTCCATTAAAATTTGGTTCAACTCTTCCTGAGCCTTCAAAATCCTCTCATTCTCCTTCTTGACTGATTCCATTTCAGTCTTCAAATCCTTTATAGTATGCAACAGCTCTGAGGAGTGGGAAGTCACCTCTTATAACATAGGTTCTCTGTGCAATTGTCTTGTTTCTGTATCTGGAGACTCCTCCTGAGCATACTCTCCTAGCTTCTCCATACCTGCCTGTTAAATTTCATAAAAAGAAATTTTCTGTTCTTTACATAAAACAGAATATATGTTAGTATATTATTTTACTTTACTGTTCTATGGAAGCTAGTTGGGCTACATCAAGGCCTAGTGTTTGAACCTTATGCTCTGATACCATATGTCAAAACCCCAAATTTTTCAAAAAATTTAATTTTTTTTTAAAGCATATAATTTTCATAAATGCAGTAAACTAATTATTTAATTAGTTATATGTTACTGAATTCGTTATCTGAGTTGTTTATTTGATCATGTATATTTGATAGAGCAGTTCTTTTTAGTTTACTGACTTGTTTTCTCTTTATGACCACAAGGTGGGGCTGTCATGAGATTCTGAGCTTACTTAGCTTTCGAGCTAATGCAGAAAGTTTTCTTGTTCTTACAGACTACAGGTAAGAGGTTCAGGTGCTGCTTGACATTAATTCTAAACAATCAGATATAAGTTCGTCGCATAAAGAAAATAACTCAGTAAAGAACATAAATGCTAAATAATGTCCAAAGCTTATTGAGGTAAATTCATTATACTGTTCTTCATTCTAGTAGATGAAAATTTATATTTCTTAATGATTATTGAACTATCCGATATCTATCATAGTCATCAGGTGTCAAAATGCCTTAACTAAATTCTTTACAAGCAGAGTAAGAATGGCAGAATTATAGAATCAATAGCTTACTTTCAAAAGTGCACAAATACATATAAATCGTAATGTATAGTAATAAGGGTTTATGTATTACTGTTTTCAAATTCAACCTTTGAAGTTTAAGGGGTTTACCACTTATTTAAAACTGCTCTTTGAGAAAGATATACTCATGTTGATGCACAGAGTTTATTTACACATCAACTGATCCAAAGAATAACTAAAGCTTATTTTTTTAGTAAGATAGATACTTACTGTAAATAGGTTTTATCCTATCCCTTCATATATAAAAAGGGGCCTGTCCTTAATGGACTACTATCTTTAAAAGATTGCATAACATAATAGATTTATGGCCTAACTTCTATGTTGAGGGATTTCATGTCAAAGAGATTTGTGGCTTAACCTTTGTCATGTTACAATTTACTGGTTAAAAACATTTATTTAAGCAATACATTTACCAAACAAATGTTATTATTTTCTTTTGTAATTATTTACCCAACTTTACTATTTTAATGAAAAACACAAACAAGGCCTTTAAAGTTAATATTAACAATAGAATAATTGCTATAATTTTAATTCTATAAATATCTTTTATATTAACCAATAGTATACTTATAAAACAATGTTACAAACTTTATGTAACAAATTGATAAATGATTAAATGCTTGTGAGTAAGTTCTCACTAAGAGATCCAACGATACTTCCCTCTTTTTATAGTATACTTTACAAGACTCTTGTTATTATTGTGATTATAAATGTTTGATGGAAATGTTGTAAAGTATAGAAAGAGGGGTATGCAAAGGGCCAAGCCATAATGTAAAAAGGATAGACTTGATTTATGATTTATGAAACCATACTTTATAATTATAAGGGTCGTATGATTCCCCATGCCCTCGATGATTGTTAACAAAGTTTTGGTAATGAGTATTAGGTTTCCCTACTACGTGCATGGTGGATTGATATTGCAATAAGAACTAAAGTGGAACTTGGATATACCAAAATATTAGAAATCCTTCTCTTGGTAGCACGATCACCGGGACTATACAAATCTACCCACAGCATGAAAATTATTAACGTGGTAATGTGGCATCGTTGTGACCGTGTGCTGCATGGATAAAAAGGTCTCTCCTTCAAACCCTATTCTCATTATCCCTCCCGTAGTTTTCAGCCTCCTGTCGCTCTGCGATGGTGCTGGTGCACCCTTGTCGCACCGCTCCTCTGCAATGGTATCCTCCAGCTCATTATCTTCTTGTGGGCTTGTCCAAAAGCACGTTTAAGAAGTGTCGTCCCAAGTATTACTGTTGGACATCTGTTAGCTGTTCTTCCTTCAAGGTTTCGCTATCTTACTAGCTCGAACCCGAACCCTTTGACTGAAAACAACTCCTTCCTCAATGAGAGCCATGGTCTTGTCCTTCTGGATTGCGATTGGATGTTTGTTGTATTGCTAATCTCCTTCTCCTACCCTGCAGAGGAGTTTTCTTCTTGAGTTGGTGGTTGTTTTACTGTCGAAGGTGGTCGCGCCTGAATAAAGAAAGATTTGGTAGGAATACTGTAAGTCCTTCCTCCACTCTGCTGTCTTGTTTTAAATATATGAATATTTATCCAGCATACAAGTTTTAACAATACTATTTTCTTCATTGGTTACAGGTCTCGGCCCTCCCTTCTGCGCGGCGTTTGGCACAAGTTGGGTCAACATTTGTAGGTTTTCGGGTAAGCCTGGTTTTAACCATGGCACTTTCTTCTTGTGTGGTCCCTTTGGGACTTTTGAGGGTTGGTGCATTGAGGCCTGTAACCCTTGCGGCTTCAGTTTATCCTGTTATTTTGTTTGATACTTTTGGTAGTTGAAGAGGCCCATGTGTTGTGCAAGGGTGCTCCGGCTCCGGCCGTGACTGTATATGTTGGTTTTTGTTTTAAAACTCTGTAAGAAGTAAAATGAGACAGAGGGCAGTTAAGCCATACTCTCAAATACTTGAAGAAGCCGAGGGCCTTAGAAAGTCTTCCGACTTTTATTTTATCTTTGCTGTGTAAATCATGAGGTTGTGAGCTAAAGTTGGAAAGGGGTTTAAATTCCTCAATTTCTTACTTCTGTTGTAATTTTGATATTATAGGTTTTTCACCCTAACTCCATGATATACGTTGTTAATACAGTCATCTTTAAATATATTTTGATTTATAATACAGTACTGAAATTTGTTTGTTTACTTGTGTTATAATTATATTATTTGAATCTCGGCAGTAAGAAGACATTTACAACATCTTTGTAGTTATCTTTCATTTATAATATACCTCTGTGAATTGTGAGGTTATTAGTTAGGTTGTATAATATCTGGTTAAGCTTGATAGGTTGAGCGTACTTTCACTCTGTTTATTAATTCCCGCACATTCATGTACTTGATTTTTTTACCCATAATATTTCTTATAAATTATTACTAGGGTTTCCTGTACATTACTTTTATATTTAGTTTGTTTTATAAAAACTGTCAATGTTATTATATAATCTTACTAAAAAAGGATTAAAATAAAACAATTCATGTTTTTTTGTGGAGTGCTTAAGTAACTAACAGTTACTTCCTTTTAAGTACATAAGTTATATTTTATTTTGTGTTACTAAAATTAGATAGAATATTATAATAATACTGTTTCTATACTTAGTATATAATTTGCATACTTAGTCCATACAACATATATAATAGAAATTAAATACTGACATAAGAATGTTATCTTACCTGTAAGTACTATTGCTCCTATTATTATTTATACTTAGTTTACTTTATCTGAAAAAGTTGTAAATGTTGTCATATAATTGTTACCCTACAGCTTATAATGACTTTATGTTTTAATACAGTATTTATGTATCTGTCATATACAGCCTTTGAGTACAGAGTTATATTCTGGTTACTGTTGATATTATGATATAAAACATTACTTTATCTATATATATTAATGCTGCTCTTACCATTATATATTTATTAACTTTATTCTTTGTTTAGTTATAATCACAAAATAAACTAATATTTTATTACTGTGTTCTTACACTTTCTGTACTAAACACTCTCTGTATTCTATATTGTCTTGTTTATGTTACAAGCTAATAATTATAAATTACACATAAAAGAGCTAATCTATTTACTACACTGTTAATATCTTAAGAAGTATAGGTTAGCAGTTGTATATTTTTGTTTATGCTTAACTAGATCGAACAAAAATGAATGAATAACATATATTACTTTCTTATAAGTGAAATATGCTACTAGCTAAATTACCTGTAGAAGTAAATCGAGATTCTAGCTATTCTTTCTTTCAATTTGATTATTACACATGTAGTAGTTAAGACTGGAAAGAAGTAAACTGTAATGTTATAAAGCAATTTGGTTACTGAAAGTAACTATTGTATCAAAAACTATTTTATCTACTCATTCCTGCTACTGTCAGTAAATAATATAGTTTCTTTCTCTGTTTCTAATAGACTGACAGTTCCAATACAGGTTATTACTACTCCTAATACAAAAGATATTTCTTCTGATAACAATACAAAGAAAAATACTCTATAACTCCATTAACATTCTATTCTGCATTTTTATCATACCATCTTTATTTATAATTTCACCCCTATGCTGGAGTACGGTCTGGTCACTCCAGATGAGGAAAAACACAGGTGGGGTTTTATTTTTCATCAAAAAGATTCTTTTATTGACAAACTAAGGACAACTTCATTACTAAACCATCTAAATCTTTACATCATAAGCTAAAACATAACATTCAATCATACACAGATAGTAAAACAAAGATTACTGGATGGCAGAACCTGTTCTTGAGCTTGGACGACAACAGCAATGGGAGGCCGTTCCTCCCTACCAACTCCTAGAGAGCGCTCAAACAACGACTCCTCAGGACCCCCGAGCTTGCTCTGGTCTCTCTGGTTGGAACTGTGTGCAGCAATAATCAAGTACCAGTCTTCAGACTTAATACAAACCCTGAACTTATCAGTAAGTTCTCTCAGCTAGCAATCTATATCAAACCAAGTTACTGCAGATTATCTCTCAAAAACACCTTTCTTACAGTTTTCCTTTTTCCCCAATGAATTCCTTGAAGAGCATTCCTCCTGAATGATTCTTCTCCTGGAAATATCTGAGCAGCCTCAGCTCTATTCATTGGGTACTTTTAAAAGATTGCCTAGGTATTTTTTTGGGTTAGTTGTCATTTATTGAGCCACCTACTCTGATCCCACTTTCTTGGGGGATCATGACCCCAAATGTAGGGAAGTTGGCACCTGCAACATAGGAAGTGTTTAAGGATGCTGCCACTTGTATTTTGCTCTCCACCTAGTTCCTTCCACCAGTTTGACCAGTACACTCTTATTAACAGCTCTCCCAAGTTGTTGTCTCCACTTTTTATTTATTAATAATAAAATATTCAGAATTACATTCCACTTATTTTGACTCTGCTGAGTCATCAATTCCTACTTAGCATTAAATTTAACATAATGTCTTAGGAAAATCAAATTAAAATAATTAACATTATTTTACAAAATTGGGGTATGTGACACTACATACATGGGGATGTCTTTTACTGGAGGCAATTGTCCAAAGTCACCAAGAAGAATTACGGAGCAACCAAAAAATGGGATTGTACACTGCGAGGGGAAATCTTGACGTAAGCGTGCATCAATTGAGTTAACATTTTTGGGCCAATAAAGCTCATTTCATCTATGAGAATATAGTGAATATGGTGAAGTTATTCTTGAAGTTTTGAAAGGGATTGGCCTTCAAGAGGGTGCATTTCACCAATGCGTATTCAAAGAGTGGAATGTATTGTAGATGCATGCATGTTAAAAGTAGCAACACCAGTTGGAGCAAGGAGAAGAAGTGGGGAGGCATTTTGTTTAGATGGAGTTTGAAGTGCAAATTTGAGGCAAGATATGAGGTAAGATTTTCGGGTGCCTGTAGTACCTTGAATCACCAGTTTTAGCGGTTGACAATATCTAGTGTTTCTGAAATGCAACATGACAAGATCAAAGGCTATGCATTGTGTGGGAGACAAGGAATTAGGCAAATTGGAGAAGGAAGGGGTGTATTCATGTAGTTGGATGGACAAGCGATTGAGTTCAATGAATGATGTTGCTGTCTCATGCAAATGGGTGGGTATATTGTTATGTGACCAATAGTGATTTTTGTCAAATTCATGAAGCCCAAGCATTTCAAGGTCATTAACTTAGATGTTATTTCCTGGTCTCGTTTGAGAGAGAAGTTCGTATTCATCCATGGTATGGGGCAACATAAATGTAATAGCATCAGAGTTTGAATCATCCGATAGAGGTGTAGAGGGTTCTTCTTCTGCATGTTCAATATGCCACACAACATATGTGCCTTTAATGTGATGCCAATGAGAAATAATTTCAGAAGTTGTGGTTCCAATATCGTGAGGAATGGACCAAAAAGGTTTGTATAGAATAAGTTCACTCCAACAAAACGGTTCAAAAGATGAAGAATCAGAGGGAGGAATGGAAGTGAAATGTGGATAGACTCCAACAATATTGTCACGTAAGTTTTGTTTCCATGGATTTTTTTTCCTATTATGCGAGAAAGACCAAGAATGAGTAGCTTCAAGCAGAGTTAGATGTTCAAGAACAATGGGTCTTTGCATGTATGCAAAAATGAAGGGGGGTGTTGCAGGGGTGTTATTAGTGTCATTAGAAACACGGCGGAAGACAGTTTGGCTCACATTTAGGGAAAATAAGTGACGGATACAAAGCACAAGAGGAATTTTTTGTAGCATGTGACATGTCTCTTGTGCACTAATGTCTCTTTCTGCAACTATTTGTGCAAGGAATTGTTTGATTGGCTGAAGAATGGGGTTGTTACTTGGTGCAACTTGTGAAAGGCGAGAGAGAATTGCATGGTACATTTCTGATTTTGGCTCTACTTTTAATGCATACTTTGAAATGTGTTTGAGAACAACATGTTTACAAAGAACAAGTTGGCAATCTACATTAGCCCTCCATATTGAAAGCATGGTAGGGTTGTGAATATTTAGAAGGGGATCATTTCTTGCAGGATTGTAGGTTTTTCGTCCATTTGGATCAATGAATAATGAAGAAGTAACTTGTAGCTCATATGGAAAACCATACCAACATTGAATAGATGTTGCTTTTTTGTGAAGGCAAGTTGACTCTGAACATTTGGTGTTCCTTTGAACAAAATTGACAAGTTCTTCATAGTCAGTTGAGTTGTTTGACGCAAGTATCGATGATGATGCAAGACTGCATGGATAATTTGTAGTAGAATGGTGTGACCCAGATGTGGACAAATAGGAATTACGAGGATTCCAAGCTGTCACATGTGTGTCATTTTTTCTTTTAACTTCAACTACAACATCATCTTCCCAATCTAACATGTGCATATTTGGTGCATTTTCCAACCAAATAAAACCATGAATGTGTGTGGATCCTCTATGTTTCCATTCATATCTACATTGTAGGAAAAAGCATATATTAGAAATAAATTGTATACAATGAAAAACACGAAGAGAAAAATAGGAAGGAATAGATGGTATAATACCTGCACCAAGAATCCGTTATATGAAAACCTTTTTCAAACAACTCTTTAAGAAATGTTTTGAATCTATTGTGCATGTATTGTGATGTAATATGTGGATTTGATATGATGTTGTGAACCTTCCATTGATATTCTTGAGCTAAACCACTAGGATGTTTAGCAGGCATTAGAGCATGCAAATCTGGCCATTTTGTGTCAGCTGCACTAAGGGTGAAGAAGAACGTTGGTGTACCTTGTTGATTGATCATATTTGTCAGTTAAGCTCTACTTTTGTTCCAATACGAATGTGTTCCACGTAATGAAGAACCAAATCTTGCAACCTGCTCACTAATTTTCTCATTAGGCATGTCTTGTAATTGGTTGACAAGTATTGTGGGAGGTAGTGTATCTTCAAGATTTTTTTTGACAAAAACATAGGAAGTAGCATTACTTCGATGATGCATAATTAGATTGTATATGTAGTATCGGAAGAGAGGATGTTGGCAAAACCTGTTGTCATGATAGCGAATGAGGTGAAGTGCATATTCCATTTTTATTCATCTTAAACCTTTTTTCCAACAACATCGTTAGATAGATAAATGTTGTTCTTCAAATATTTATATATAATGATAGTTTAGCACTGAAGTTTTGAAATGAAATAATCCAATGTGATATTATAATGTAATGAAAATATTAATCGAAAATAGGAATTCACGGAAACGAAAATGAGAACATACGGTGTCAATAGGAAAAAAGTTGTATTCCTATAATTGTGCTTCAAAAAGGTATTTCTCGATTTCGAAATGTCGAAATCTCGATTCTTAATTCCAAAATGTCCCATATTTCATGATTCTGGTTATTGTTATTTGTGATGTGCATATTATAAATAATAAATATGGATTATTATTCATTATTTGTTATAAATATTAATGCTAAAACTTAGATTTGGCATTTCCGGTTTTTGCTTTCTGCTAAAAGCGGAAAGCGGAAGTCATAAAGAAATTTATTTAAACTAAAAACGTATCCAAATTTCGGAGTTAGCAATTTGTAGTATCAAAAGTGGAAGCAAAAAAAATTGTGAAGGAAAAATGTCAAATACTCGATCTTCACTTTTCTCATTTTTCTGACTTCCGCTTTTCTCAATGTGGAAGTTGAAAGTTAGAAAGCACAAAGCGAAATACGAATATGTAAATTTCATTTTCCGCATTCTCCAAAGCAAAAAGCGGAACTTGGAAAGAAAGAAATTAAAATCCGGAATTTGCATAGGAGGAAGGCAAAAAACAGGAATATATTTTCCCTGCGAGTTGGAAAAAATCGATTTCTCCGTTCCGCACTGCGGAAAACAGAATGAAAAGCGCTACACAAATTCTATTTGCATAAATACTTTTTGTTATTTAAGATGTTTTTTTGTTCAATCAACTTCGTTTTCTTAAAAAAAAGAGAAATAAATGATTATGCAACATAGTTAGATGGAAATTGGAATTTACAAGTTCATAATAAAACTGTGTATTTCCGACCTTTGGTTTTCATAGTGCGAAATGCGGAAACCACGAAACTCTCTGTATTTACTGATTTCTGCTTGCATTTTGTTGCAAATATGTAACATAGTTTGTGAAAGTTGGGATTTGGCATTTGCGGCTTTTGAATTCCGCACAGCGGAAAGCGAAAGATGGAAATAAATTTATTTCAGGTAAAAATGTATCAAAATTTTGATTGCCGGGAAAAAAAAATACTAGGGAATACTGTATTTTGGACCTCCTGTTCCCGCAGGGCAAAATTCGGAAATCGGAATAGTCTTTCACAGAATTTGTTATCTTATTTTTCGATTTATGCTTTCATTCCATAGAGCAAAGGTGGAATTTGGGAATACATTTCCCTTATCAGTTGAAAAAAATTGAATGCCTCGATCCGCACTGCGGAAATGATGTTTCATGAATTTTTGTTTGGAGAAAATTGACTCCCTCGCTCTCACAAATTCTATTTGCATAAATACTTTTTGTTATTTAAGATGTTTTTTTGTTGAATCAACCTCATATTCTTAAAAAAAGAGAAATAAATGATTGTGCAACATAGTTACACGAAAATCACAATTTACAAGCTCATAATAAAACTGTGTATTTCCGACCTCTGGTTTTCATAGTGCGGAATGTAGAAACCTGCAAAGTGTGTGTATTTATCGATTTCCGCTTTCATTTCGTTGCAAATATGTAACTTTTGATTTTCGCAATACATAGTTTGTGAAAGTTGGGATTTGGCATTTGCGGCTTTCGAATTTCGCACAGCGGAAAGCGGTAGTTGGAAAGAAATTTATTTTAGGTAAAAACATATTGAATTTTTGCATGCCGGGAAATTTTTTTCTTCAGGGAATACTGTATTTTGGACCTCCCGTTTCCGTAGGGCGGAATTTGGAAATCATAATAGTCTTTCACAGAAAGTTTTATCTTATTTCTCAATTTGTGCTTTCATTCCATAGACTAAAGGCAGAAATTGGGAATACATTTCCCTTATCAGTTGAAAAAAACTGAATGCCTCGTTCCGCATTGTGGAATTGATTTTTCATTGGAGAAAATTGACTCCCTTGCTCTGCATTGCAGAAAGAAGAATGCCGAAATGTGGCCCAAGTTCTATTTACAGAAATAACTTTTCCGCCTTTCTTATCTCGGAAAGCTGAAAGCGGAAAAAGAAAAAATTCAAAGTTCCTATTTCCGCAACATAGCAGCAATAAAGACAAAACAAAGCAAGGGTGTTTGATCATCTCATAATCAGACTAAATGAATATTCAAAACATTTAAGCAGACTAAAGGAATACCTGCAAATTTAAAGAAGGTGCAAAAGCCTTTGTTGGAAACTGTAAAGTGTAAATGAAGCGCAACAAAATCAATATGTGGTTGCCTGAAGGTCTGTTTATATGTGCAAAGCAAAGGCGGTGCAATAGCAAATGCGGAAAATGCAGTATTGTAACAAGATTTTGAAGATCGTCATAAGCTAAGCAAAGATGAAGATATTGACCCATGTATCAATCATATGACAAGCTTTATTGTATTAATTGAGCAATAATGCATTGATGAAACATTAATGCAGTGGATGAAGGGACATGGTCAAAGCGTATTCAATTGAGTGAAGCACTAGTGAAATGAAATCTCGACCAAATTGTGAATGTAAAGCCAGAAAAGTTGTCGAGAATATCTTAGGATAAACCCACAAAAACTGCTGGACTGAAACTTTCGCAAAATCTTTGGTCTAAAGTCTTTCCAAGGACTCTGCGAATGGAGAGAAATGAATTGCAGGGAAGGAATGTAAATACTATACAATAAAATTCCAGGACTGATGGTTTAGGACATTAGAAAGAAGTGTAGTGAAAACACGCAAGCCACCTATCAGAAAAACACGCTAAATACCAACTGCAAAGAACGACCCAAAACTGGCAATCAATCCATCAAGTCCATCAATCCATTCACGTGCAACACTGACCGTAACACAGAGGACACCTGTGGTCAACGAGACAGAAGTTCCCCAATCGAGATTGCAGAATCGGGGACCCAACTAAAATGCAGTAAAAGAACTGAGACACAACACATGTCCAAGCTCCATTCGCTAATATGACGCGACACCTATCGAATTGTTAATGACCAGGGAGACGAGGAATCTTTTGAGATTGCATCTCCATAAGGAAAACACCTTCGACGTAATTAATCTTCATAAAGAAGTGAAGTTATGACCTCTAAAAAGAAGTGAAGTTACGAATAAAAAATATTAGTTGAAAATATATATTATTAAAAAAATGATAATTATTCAATATTCTCCCACTTTCTCTATAGTGCATTATTGCTCCCTTTTATAGAAAACTTACAGCCAAGGACAACTTGCCATCATTCCTCATTTCCAACCTGGAATGGCTTTACAACTTTATTAGTTGCCGCTTTTCTTAGCCAATCGTAGGAAATTCTTTGTATCACATCTCATGCTTATAGGAAAGAAACAAAAACAATTTCATGGGTAGATGTGTGTGAACAATGTGTTTTTCTTACGATTTTATCATTTCAAGAGATGGTTTAGTAGAACTGAAATTTAATTGTTAGCGGTTGGATGTGAGCCTATTTTTGTTGTTTTTGGATTTGGAACTTACTTATGTTTAGCAAAACATTTCTAAGTTTTATTGCGCACAACAAATAAGTGGTGTCAATAGTCTTAGTATTTCTATTTTCAAAACCTCAATTTATCAAAATCTAAACATTTCTAAGTTGTATTGCCCACAACAAATCATTGGTGTCAATAGTTTTAGTATTTCTATTTTCAAAACCTCAATTTATCAACTCCTATGAACAATGCCTCCACGTGTTTGGTGTACTAAAACTAATCTACTTCATTTTGCATATTGTCACAACATTGCTACTTGCAACGGTGGTTAATATATGTTTTCATTTTTTTTTAATTCATTTGTTTTTTTCTATAATTTTTTTCTTTTTTTATTATTATTATCATTTTATGATATTGTTTGCTACTATCTCAACTTTTTAGGTTATGGTCTTAATACTATAAACATAACCTTGAAAAAAAGATGATTTTAGGATCACTGCTTTTGATTTGAGGTTTTATTTTAAAGTTTTGATTGTAACAACATCGATTATTAAAGACATGGTTTTAAACATGTTGTATTTTTAACCTCATAAAGAAAGAGTGATATTAGAAGCACCGTTTTTCAATTCAAATGTTGATTTTAAGGTTTTGGTTGCAATAAAATTCGTTGTTAAGGGCCGCATTTCAACCATGTGTAATTTTTGGAGCACCACTTTTCGAATCAAGGGTTGATTTTGAGGTTTAAGGTTGCAACGATAATGATTGTTAAGACCATGACTTCAAACAAGTTGTACTTTTAACACTGCAAAAAATGGATGATTCTAGGGGCACCATTTTTAAATTCAGGGCTTGATTTTAAGGTTTTGGTTGCAATGGTACCAATTAGTAAGACACTGGTTTCAAACAAGTTGTATTTTTAATGCTAAGAAAAAGGGGGTGATTTTAAGACCTCCACTTTTCAACTTGGAGGTGAATTTTGGTGTTTTTGACCAAACAAATATGGGTTTTGAGCATTAGAGGTATTGTTTTGAAGTCACGGTTCTTGTCAAGTCAATAATTGTGTTTACATTGGTTGTGGTCTTAAGACCCCTAATGCACATACACCACTGACACTACTACATTTGGGATCAAAATGCGACTTTGTTATGATGTTAATATTGACATAAACCATTTTGTATCATGTTTTTCCTTGGAATTAGCTCTAACTGAAAAATTAAT
Organism: Pseudotsuga menziesii; assembly: GCA_001517045.1. Classification (NCBI taxonomy): domain Eukaryota; kingdom Viridiplantae; phylum Streptophyta; class Pinopsida; order Pinales; family Pinaceae; genus Pseudotsuga; species Pseudotsuga menziesii. The sequence continues at coordinate 250,345 of LPNX011229660.1, forward strand.
GTCACTTTATTGATGCTTCTAGATGTTGTATTATCATGATAAGCTTGGAGGCTTGACTTTTTGGAGATTTGAATTTGAATTGCATCTAAAACTAATATAATTTTATCAATGTTGCAGTCATATTTTTATCTATTTTGAAACATCAATATAGAGACATTTAAACATTGTATTGATTGCCTAAAGTTGTTTTGAAGTGTCAATAATTATGTCGATATGTATCCCTATTTGAACTTCTAGCTGAATTAATCCCCAAATTAGTGATCGACAATATTCCTTTCTTCATCCGCATCATCTAACAATTATCCATAGCGAACACTTCATAGGATAAATATCAAATGTTTATTAATCTCATATTAATGTTAATGCAATCTTCCTATTCTCTTTTATATACTATTTTAGAACCGATGTCCACCACTTGTTTATTAGTTATCATTGTTAATGGAAGGCATAATGTAATGAGGGCTTTGAATATGTAATGACATAGTTTCTAGGTTATGGTTCTCCTCTTCTTATTGCATTCACCTAAGTTTTTCCCATTATTACAGTTTTACTTTGATAAGAGAAAATAAGCATTTGATCAACCCTCAAATGAATGTTAAGTTTTACAATGAGAAGAACCCTACAGGTTTTTTGTTACCAAGAAAAGTTATGTATACATTATACATGGTCTGAAAGCAATTTTTTTCTCTCCAGTGTGTAACACTTTTAAACTTTACGATATATCCTTTGCATACTTGCATTTTTTTTTGTTTGACAAAAACCAACCAACAACCTAGCTATTCACTCATAGAGAGAGAATGGATAGCTCACTTACCCTACTAATGCATTCCCTAACCACTTACCACTTGCTTCAGGGAGTAATGCTTTAAAGGCTAACCCTTAACATGCATCAACATATGATGACATCCACTTTTTTCATTAATGTCAATCTTAGAATCTACCCTTAGGCCCAACAATTATCCATAATGGAGACTTCATAAGGTAAATATCAATTGTTTATTAATCTCAGTTTAATGTTAATGTAATATGCCCATACTCTTTTGGCATCAACATTCACCAATTTTTTTTTTAATTAGGGTTGTTAATGTAATGCACAATATAATAAAAGTTGGAATATGTAATAACATACTTTATAAGTTAGACTTATGGTTCCCCTCTTCTCATTGAATTCACCTAACTTTATGACATACCTACATTTGTATTTTAATATGAGAAAATAAGTGTTTGAACCCTCATTGCATTCACCTAAGTTTATGGCATACCTACATTTGTATTGTAATAAGAGAAAATCATAGAATTTGAATCCTTAAATGTATGTTGACTTTTGCAATGAGAAGAACCTTATAAGTTTTTAGTTATCCAAAAAAAAGTTATATGTGCATTAGACATAGTGTTAAAGCTAAACAAGCTATTTTTTTTTCTAGTGTGTAACAAAGGTTAAGGTTAACCTTTAGCATACATCAACATGCGATGACATCCATTTTTTCATCAATGTTAATATTAAAATCTACCTTTTGTAATGCATATTGCATGTATCCTTATGGGTTATGAAATCATTATAACATGTATCTATTAACTTCTAACAATCACAAACCCCTTCTTGAGCTCCTGTTGATGCTGGCCCTTCTATGGTAGGTCAGAGTCATGTTTCAGGCGTGGTGTCGAGGAACCCCGATGAGATTTTGTCCATAGTTCCTTTATTTCCCCTAGTTATGCAACAAGGAAGCTCTATTTCTACAATGGGTTTTTATTTCGCGATCATTAAATCAGAGTCAGGGGGTCCAGTTTCTGGGTCTAGTGTTCTTACAAATGGTGCTTTGGGGTTGGTCTAACTTTCTTGTGGGACGAGTACTATGGATTTTTTTCATGAGGATGGTGGCAGGATTGTTCTGGATAGGGACTTCCCTTGTTTGACCCCGAGACCCCTTCGTGACTTCCCTTTGGAATTTCTCACTCTCAATCAAGGTGCCCTTAAATCCATTGGGCCCTTGTTTTAGGATGTCCTGACTCAGGAGACCATTCCTATCTTCTCAAATAAACCTACAAACCTTGAGGTGATGGCCATTGCTTCAATTTGGTGTGAGAATATGACTATCAAAAGAAAAAGAAACAATAAATATTTTGCAAGGCGAGAAGGTCGTGATTATGGGAAAGATTATGTTCCATTGTCCAGTAGACTGTATCATGGTTCTAGCTCTTCTCATTAGATTGTTCCAGATGATTCTGGGTTCCTTAGAGTAGGGTGATCCCTATTGTAGTTCCTTGATGCTGCTTATCTCCTTCAATATTCAAGGTCTAAGGGGCATGGACAATTTTAATGCCCTTAGGCATTTTTTTAGTCTCTCTAAGGTCGACATCCTCCTAGAACAAGAAACTATGTGCAGTGGTTTTAAGGAAATGGATTTTTTTTAAAGGCTATTCCCTAGGTGGGAATGTTGTGCTCTGAATGTGGAAGGTTTGTCTCGGGTCTCTTATTTGTTTGGAACCCTGTCAAAATTGATTTCAAGGATTATGCTTCCCCTACAAGAATTCTTCTGAAAGGGCTTTAAGGGGATGTTCTCATCCTGTGAAGGTAATTAATTGTTATGATCCATGTAGAGTACACAACTTTTTTGGGGGAATGTAAATAATAATGGCCTCTTATGAAAGTGTTTTTTTTTATATTTGGAGGGGATTTGAATTTGATCGTGGCTGCTAATGAAGTCCAGGGAGCTTCCTCTCATATGTATCCTTTAGGACCTTTTTTCAGAAACCTTTTTCTGGAGGCAAATTTGATTGATGTTCTCCCTCATCCCATGGCTCCAACATGGAGGAATGGCAAGGATGGGGCCTCTCGTTTATCCAAAAGGATTGATCGTTTTCTTATTCTAGACTCTTTGGTTGAAGCAATTGGTAGATTTTGTTCTTGGACTTTAAGATCCTACCATTTGTCTTCGGATTGACTTGGAGGGAATGACTTGCCATTATCTTTTTAAGTTCAACCATGTTTGGCTTGATGATCCCTCTTTTATTTCCTCGGTTAAGGACTTTTGGGTCTCTTCCTGTTAGCATAATGGTTATTTTGCGATAAATAATTTAACTTATGTAATAAAAAAACTAATAAATGTCCATCTTAAATCTAGATTTATTAAACACTCTTTAACATAGTATTAAATAATAATAATCATTATATTTCAAAAAAAATTTGAAAATTTGAATTTTCTTTATAGTTGATAAATCTAAATTTATTCATGATTAAATTTATTTTTAACTCGAGAGAGCCCTCAATAAAATGTTAATACATTTTAATGAAGAATAAAATATTAATAAATTTGAGTAAAAATACTTTTGAAAACACTTTAGTCCTGTCTTAAACACGTGGTAAACGAATTATTTTTTAGTGGAAAGTTTTGAAACAAGGATTTTGTGTAACAACATTTCATTTGGTGGTCTTACTCTTAATGCTTGAAGTATACACTCAATGATTATATTTCTTAAAGTTGTTTATATAGAATATTAGAACAATTTTAGATATGTTTAATATTTATTTAAAAGAGGAAAGGGTATAATTTTGTATTAACATTATTGTGGAAGATTAAATATATGTAATTCAAATCTAAATCTAATTCGTTTTTTTGAACTAATCATACGAACACAATTCTTTCATGGTGGTATTTCAACAATGTTAAATAAACTATTTTTCTATGGAGTCTGCAACTATATAGAATGATGATGATGATTAACGTTCACTGAGACCAACTTTGGTATATCGGATCTTAAGAAGGATAATACTTGGTTTACTTTAAAATCTTGTTCTTGTGCTCAAGAAGCTTTCCAAGCTCACTATAGTTTTGTCAAGTTAGGAGGTTATAAAGTTTGTATTGTAACAAATACTATGAAACTCAAATCTAATGTGGGTGTAAGCAAGGCACTCTAAGAGAATGTGATTTTCATCCTCAACGCCCACAGACTCACACAAATGGCAAACCCTTTCCACCCATGGATTTTTAGGAATAGACCAACATCGTGTTTCGCTATGGAGTTCATGAGAGTTCGTTCTATTCATGGCTATATTAATTTTCTTCTGTGAGCTAGTTACTACCGAGACATACTTCTGATATTCCAAGTTAGGATTAATGACCTCCTTATAGTATCTTAATTTTCTCTTGACCGCTAAATTTTCCTCACACCATAATTTCTTTTTAAACTTAGAAGTGATAATGTTTTTGACATTATCAATGTTCTATAAAATGTTGTTTTCATCAATGTCCCAATGGTTTAACCAAGCCATGGTATCTTTACACCAACTCCACTTGAGGCGTAGTTGGTTTTGACTTGAGTTTAAAGCAATTTTAGGAAGTCTCTCGTTTCCCATGTTATTTATCTTATGCTTGTACATCACGTACCTAGTCATAGCCATGCTCTCGATGGGGGGAATACCCACTTCTATTAGGAGAATAGGATAAGGCGTATTGCTTTTAATTTTGAGGTTATAAGTTATAAACCGCTTTTGGATTTGCTCAATCTTCCTCCATGATTCTCTAGAAATGTTGTACCCCCATACTTCACAACCATACAAGATAACAAGGATGACAAGAGTTTCAAAGAGGAACTTCTTTGTATCCCACATGACCAGATTGGATGATTTACCGTTATTTTCAAGACCAAAATAAGCTTTCCACCTTCCATTAATCCTTTTCTCAATGCTATAGTTCCAATTGAGCTTGTGATGAATATCAATTCTGAAATACTTGTAAGAAGCCACTTTGTCCAGATTTCTATTATCATAAATAAAATTTGCATATGTGTCTTTCTTAGATTTTATAATCATGTTTTTGTCTTGTCAATGTTAACAGTGATACCCATGTTAGAGCATAGATATTTAAGAATTCTTAATTGCTTATCGAGATCAGAAGGACACCTTTCCATAAGAACAATATCATCAACATAAAGTAGGGGGATGATAACTATCCCAACTAAGATTGTACTGGCGCAACCTGGTTCTTTAAAACACTCTTCTAGCTTATCAATGTAAGCCCAAATACTAACCCCAATGTAACCAAGTTATCAATGTGACCCCCCAATAATAGACCAAGAGAGAAAAAATTGGAATGCAACCCCTCAACAAAGAAGGCCTCCAACAAAGGCTTGAACTCAACTATAAGAGCACTTGAAGGAGTATGCCAAAACATTGAAGGGAAAACTCCCCACCTGCGACAAACAATGCTATTTTCAATGTTCTCCCAACCTCAGCATGACATTAGAGTCCTAAGATTCAAAACGATACAATCAAACACCATTGCATGAAGGCTCTTATCTCTATCGATAAAAAAATTATACAGGGAATTCCTCTGCATTAACCAAAGTCGGGCTAAAACCCTCTCCATGTCGATGAAATTAACCTCATAGGTCTCTAAATACTCTTCAATTATCCCACCTTTGTAACTAAAACAACATACAAAGGCCATAAAGGAAACCATTTTGGAAGCCACGAGTAAGAGTTGGAGGGAGCATGAGGCCCTGAGGAAGTGTTATGACTCCCTCGCACGACTTAAATTTGATAAGACTTGCATGCCTTGGCTTGTTTCAATGGAGACATGTCGATCCTCTCCTGCCTAGTCCAAAAGGGATGAATACTGAATTAATTAAATCCTTAAGGTTGATTACAATCATAAAACCTAGGGAAGACACATCATTTCAAGGGGGTCCCCATTTTTAACTAGCACCCCCTTGTCAAGATACATGGATACTGAATTAATTAAATCCTTAACGTTGATTACAATCATAAAACCTAGGGAAGACACATCATTTCAAGGGGTCCCCATTTTTAACTAGCACCCCCTTGTCAAGATACATAGCGTCATTTGTTTGGCAATCGACAGAGGAGTTGTTGACTCGCCATCGCGTTTATCCGGCGCAGCATTCTACGGCGGGATAGTTGGAACTTCGTTCTGCACATTTCATTTTTCTCGTGCCTGTTGCTGAATCATTCATACCTTTCCGGCAAAGGAGTTCTCCTGGGGTTTCCGGGACAGCCAGAGCTGATGACAATCTTGTTTTTCAGGCGCGGGAGAAATGTCACCGGTCACAATAACACAGACTACAGACGACAGGTGACCTTCAATGCAAATCACAGTTTGTCTTAATACCGCAGTTTCAGAGCATCAGCAAACTTTGGCGTGAAAGCACGGTATTACTCACATTAAAGAAAAATGAGCTGATTTTTGAAATATTCAAACCAAAAGCAGCCACGCGTAAATGGCTTAAAAAAAGATAGGCCCCTGTTTGCCTGTATCAACGTTCGCTTTAAAATCTTACAAGCAAAGCCAGTAGAGATGGCAGATCCTTTTTATCTATGGTGTTTTAGGAACTACCCAACTATCAAACCAATCAGTTTCTGTTAATGTCATATTGTTTTAGGAAGTAAATAATGTTATTTGATTATTTTGTACATATTCAGATATTTAAATCATAGTGTAAATGAAACATCCTGAAATTTAAAATATATAAAATTAGATAAAAAACAATAAAATTGAGTATTAAAATATATAAAATTAGATAAAAAACAATAAAATTGAGTATTAAAGTATATAAAATTAGATAAAGAGCAAGAAAATTAAGGAGACCCTTACCACTAAAAAAAATTGTTGTCACAATTCAAGTACAAAATTTCCACTCAAGTTATCAAATTTCACAAATATTACATGGAGCCCATGTGTCTGAATGTTTTCACAAAACTAACATTCACAAAACTATTGATATAATTCAATAAGTCTTTCACTCAAGCATAAGTGATATTTAATTTGTCATAAAACAACCATTTATAGTCTTACATTCTAACTAGGAGAGATCAAAGAACATAATTAAGAAAGAGCAATTCTTTAGCAATAGGTATATGAGGCCTTGCTATTACAACCTAAGCCATTCATAGCCTAGTTATTGATTCCAACTGGAAGAGCAAAATGCTTATTTTCTTGTCTTCAAATAGAAAAAAGCAATGTGCCTCTAAATAATGAACGCCATCAATATTGATACCACTATTTAAATTAAAGAGCTACATGCCATAATTCTTAAAACTCAAGACAACCTACGATGACAACAAGACATTGGTCCACATTCCTTTGACAAAGAGATTTGGAAGCTTATCTTGAAGAAGGTTGCATAAACTGGGAAAACCATCTATGTAAGAAGCTCAATGTCAAAGAAAAAGTGCAGAGAACTCGATACATAGGCTCATTATGTTTCCTAATTTTTTACTCCAAGACATTTTCATCGTCATGACCACAAACCTACAATAACATGCACATGCAATAATAGATCCAATGATCTATTTTCCCTCTCAACAAGCATACATGCCAAAAACCCTCATTAAACAAATGACACAATGATACTCATATCAAGATCACAAATTTCAAGCATCATTCATGCATATTCACCATTAAGAAATGGATATGTTGGGAATGCCATACCCAAATAATTGGAATCCTATACAATGTAAGCACTATAACATAGTGTTTATCATTATTAATGGTCTATGCAATGCTTCTTTAACCACATCTATCAATTAGAGGGACTTCCTTATATGGAAGGTCGACACACATGTGCTAGACATTTGTACAATATGGTGATTAAGCAAAACAAAAGTAGCAAGGAAAGTCCAAATGGATGTACAATTCTACGTGCAAGAGGTATACCATCAATATCCCAACTCTTCAACATAACTATTATTTAACCTTGGCAATACATTCTAATAGAATTTAATTATAACCATCAATCCATCAAGTAGTGCAATTTTTTTAAGATTATCTCATCCTTACACAAATTTATATTCGATTGAAATAATCCAAATGATATACATGATGATTGAATAGACAATTTGGAAAGATGGCATTAATGCAAAATATATTGTGTCACTAGCCTATCACCATAGATCCAATGTTGCAAATATATAATAAACATGATTGCAAATGCCATTGTCAAAACCCTTTTTCTTTTAGATGCATTTGTAAATGCGATTGTTATTTTCTAAGTGCTATAACTTAGTTTAAAATTTTGATAAGCCATTTGATTCATCTCATTAGAAATTGTACAAATTTTTGGATGCTCAATTTAACATTTGCAAGAGTTTGTACTATTGTTTTTTTTGTTGGCAAAGTGGTGGAACCCCTTGATTAGCAAGTTTGCCATTGGTTAAGTTACCATGAACCAAGGGCATCTAAGTCGTCAAAATCACCTGGGATCACACCTGGCCTGGACCGCACCAACCCTTAACATGGTTTTTGGTATCCGTAGGATTAGAACCGACAACCTTTTCACTTAGGGAGCGTCTTAACCATACCCCGCCACCAACTGTTTTACATCTCACGGATAAAAGTTTGTACTATTATTATTGTTGAGTTGTTATTCAAATTATTTGCTTAGCAAATCATTTTCCATATACATATACATATCCATTTCTATGGACTGCGAATTTGGTAGCTTGGGATTCAATATCAAGAGTCAGCTGCAACATTGAGTAACAATAAACATAATGTAAGCTCCAGTAAAATGGATTTTGGAATTGTATTCAAAGGACCGATACATATTTAAAAAGGAAAAGGAAAAAATACTTTTGCATGATGACTATGTTCAAATTTAAGAACGTTAACTACATTCTTCATCAGAACATATGTAGGCATTGAGAAGTCTGCATCCATGTGACTTTGACACAACAAATTCAAAGAGTTAGGATAATGAACTAATAAACGAACAAACTAATAACAAAGGAATGGAAGTAGAAACAAAAGACGAGAACGTACCAGTAAAGACGAAATATTTTCCTTTGCATTTTTTATCACAGATTCTTTGAGACTTTTCTCACAGTGAAATGGTAGGAAACTTTCACTATAACTTTTATAATGTACCTAAACAAGGATCATATGATCAAGTAAACCAACCAAAATATAGAACCAAGGAAAAAAATAAATGGACTAGTTTTTATAGGTTTAATATTTAGCGATTTGAAATATAAACGAAGGTAGAAATGATAAATTTGCTTGTAATACTTTTTTTTTCTTTCAATTTTAAAGAAAAGTACTTGTAGTGTTTAAAATATTTTGAAGTCATGTATGTGCCTATGAGACCTAGAATAACAAGGTTATTACTATATTGCTTATCAACTGCTTATTGGTATTGTTTATGGGAATAGTTGCATTGCTTTTAAGAATAAATATGAATAAATACGAGGGGATAAGTAAATGCCAAAGTTTTTAGTTTATTTATAAATTATATTTCAAATAGCTAACAAAGTTCTTGTAAGAAAGGTATACAAGAGAATAGTTTTCGTTAGGGAAAATTTCAAGAACCCCCTTAAATTCTATTTATGATGGGTGAATCCTTATGATATATAGGAAAATATGAACACTGTTTTGATGGATCAAGTCTAGTCACTGAGAGGGGGGTGAATAAGTGACAGAAATTTAAACACAATTTCTTTTATTTTAGCAAATGTAAAAACAAATTTGGACACAATGTTTTAACGTGGAACCCAATAAGGTAAACCACCAACACGTTTCTATTATTTGCAAATTTTTTTTTACAATATACAATAGTTATTTGCAAGCACCCACTTGTTGAAGACCACAATCCCCAAATTTCTCAGCGACTACTAACGGATGCACCCCCACCCTGGTTTCTTCCTGCACCTACAAACAAGGATACACCACAATACCCTAATTCTCCAGCCACTACTGGAAGGAGGCTAAGACCTCCTTGCAGGCATGTAGCCTTCCCTAGCACCACCCTGCCACCCTTATTTGGTATTTATTAAGCTTTCAGATCTTCTTAAAAAACACTGTCACTTGTTACTCTTCTTTTTTCTTTGTCTTATGCTTCGATAGCATAGATCTTGATGACAAAGACACTTTACTTACCGTTTGATCTTCTGTTTAGATATCCTTTAATCATCTCTTCAAACTATGCTCACGCCCTTTCAACATTGTGACTCTTCATATCTCTTCATTGATTAAGTTAAGCATCCTTAAAGTCATACCTCTTCGAATTTCTTCTGCAGGCATCCTCTTCCTCACAACACAAGCTTCCACATTTCACTGGTCTGCGGGCTTCATTGTCTCTGACTGTTGGGCGTGTTTTTCTCCAAAACGTGGGTTTGAGTTCTCTGTTATTCGTGTCTGTGTCTTCTTTAAACCCTCTATGAGCATCTCTTCTTAATGCAGGCATCTTTCCACATTGGCCTATCCTTCTTCCGCATTCTCCATCTCTACAACCATTCTGAGCCATTGATCTTATATTAGGCTTCTTCCTGGCCGTAGATCTAGGATAGGATGCGGTATGCATATTTTCGAACTGTGACATTTCTCAAAATGTCTTTCTGGCACTTAGCTTTCCACTTCAACCCTTCCGCACCATTGATCTCCTTCAATCCTTTTGTGACTGTCGTTTCGAGGTGGAAATCTGATATCGGATATGTGACTTTTTCCAAACATCATTTCTCGATTTCTGCTTTTTGAACCAATCTTTCCAACCGTTGATATTTTATGGATATCTCCTGACCGTCAATCTTTCGGATTGCGGGATGCAGAATGCGGGTTCTCAAAAGCTCAAAACGTTGATTTCCCAATTCTTTGCCTTCTATTTTCCGCACTAACCTTTCCATGTCGTCGATCTTTCATGGATATATTTCTGACCGTCGATCTTCCGGATCACGGTATGCGGAATGCGGATGTGTGACATTTCCCACAGCCTTTTTGTGATTCTCCGCCTTCTACTTTTCTTATGAACCTTTGATTTCTTTGCGGGTTCATCTCTATCCGTCGATCTATGATCTAATGTGGATTGTGGATCCCCACTTTTCTCTGTGTGGAAATCATTCCTCACCGTAGATTTCCTTGTGGATTCAACCACGACCATTGATCTCTTGATCATATTCAAATTTCTTCTTCCACACTCCTTCTTTTGCGGAACCCTCCTACGATCGTAGATCTATTTCGGATCGCTCGTTAGCCGTAGATCTTCATACACTTGTAGAACGTTTCCCGACCTTAGATATTTTGTGGATCTAATCTCAATCGTCGATCTATACTCTTTTGCAGAACTTCACCTTTTCCGCCTATCCTTTGCGAAATTAATCCTTAACCCTCAAATCTTGTGCGGGATGCTTCCTAGCTGTCGATTTTAGATCAAATGCAAATCTCACCATGACTTTGTGGATTTGCACGATTTATTTGCTTTAACGCTTAGCCAATTTTAATCTCAACATGCAAACTAACTTTTTTCTCTTGTTTTGGCAGATTGATATTTTGCTCGTGTAAGAACCAAATGAGAATCTAATTTCATGGCCAAATAGCCAGTTCACCAGGGAGCAGGATCATGCCATCTTTATATATTACTGACACACACACATATTCTAGAGGACATTTGAAAATTGTCTTCCAACCTTTTTTTTATGACACTTAGACAATCTCTGTCGAGCATTTCCAAATGTCTTATCAACCTCCTCTTCTAACACTTAGTCGTTTTCGGGACTTTCTCAAAGTTTATTGTGAAAACCCCAATTTGGAAGATCCATGACTTTTTCTCCAGACATGCTTAAGGAGAACTAAGACCATGGTTAGATAGACAAGCGAACACACACTACAAGACCCCTATGTGCTACAGGCATTTACTCTAACCCATGATTTAGGGTGGTCTTTCTCTTAGAGCCTTTTAGACTAGTTTTGACTATTTATCCATACTTAGTCAATTTCCTGATTTTCACCAATTGCCAATATTTCTCCAGAATGATGTCACATCATCTGCTTTGTCATCATAGGCAATGTCTCTTACTAATTTTCCATCAATTATGTTATTCTATGTCATCATATTTGTCATTTATGCCATGTCATCACTACCTTTGTCTTTCACTAAGTTCACTCTGCAATTATGTCCTTTGCTTATCCTTTGTCACTCATGAACTAATTTTACATCAATGACAACTATAATCCATATTTCCAACAATCGCCCCCTTTGGCATTGATGGCAACACCTAAACCTTCTCCCCCTTTGATAACAATGACAAAGGATAACCTATTATGCCCTTTGCTGTAACCAATTTGACATAGAATTTTCAATTGTTTCATGTACCAAACCTGATGCCAAGTAAGAGATGCAGGTATAGTCAGCAACTCCTCTACCCAATCAGCAACCCACAGTAGCTGAGTTGTAGTCCCCGTTGTCAACCAGATTTCAAATTCATGGTAGATTATTTTTCATAACTGAAATTTCGCAACCATCCAAAAAGTTAACAAGCTTTCTTATTAAATCTACGAAATAGCTTGTGGACCGTCCGACCAGTGTCCCCACTAAATCGATGATGGACTCCAGGTAAGGTGAAACAAAATTTATAAAAAATTCGCGCATGTCTCCAGTAATTAACTTACTTGCAAGTTTGTCAGCGAAATGACTGAAGAACCGTCAAATCTAGATCAATGGTGGACCTCAAATATCATAGGGAGGATTTCATAAAATATCACGTCCATCAGGATTTTCTTTCTCCGCGTTATTTTACCTAGCTAAATGGCTCATGGTCATTGATCTAAACCTTCTTTAATCTCCACCGTTCAAACTTTTAAGCGCCTACCACATTCCATAGATTTCAAAAGTTCATTATTTGGCGCATGTTGCATTAGCAAAATTGCTCTCCGTTGTAGATCTAATTCCAATTAGTTCTCCTCTGTATAAATATGCAAGCCTTTAACCAATTTCACAGATATGAAAATTTATTTCATTCTATTGAACCAGAAGCACAATTGCTCATAGAATACGTACTCTTCACTCCTCACTAATTTTTTTATCCTCTTCTTTTGTTTCTCCTCCTCAAATTAACTTGGACATGGTGCTGATCATACTATTAGCATCCTTCGTGCAGTGATTCTTTGAGTAAGAACCTTGGATGATGAGTTCATGGACTCCCCCTATCATAGTGCTTCTCCTCTTTGCATCACATATCTTCAAATTTGAGATCAAATCCAATTGTGGTAACTCTTTTCATTCTTTATGCATTTGTATCAAGTCATGATACCAAATATGGATTCAAACATAAATTCATCCTTTGCCAAAAATCTGCTTCAACAAACTCTTCAAATCTTTTCTATAGGTTTGGTCTTCATTCTTCTTTATGATTTCAAGGATGACAACATAACCATTACTAACATTTTCATCAATGACAAAAAAAAATTCAAGCATTCTCCCCCTCAGTACATGATCCTCTCTAATGCTTTATTTCAGGGTTCTCTTCTAGCTTTTGTGGGATTTTTAGAAAAAATGAATTTCAATCTTATCTACAACATTATTAATGAATTCCAATATTATCTACAACACTATTAAAACCCTCATCATCTTGGGAAACCTTTTTGATATTTGAAATATTGGTTTCTTCTATATCTTTGGAGTCTTCCTTTCTTCTCCAACTCTTTCCATGAGGTTCCTTCTGGTTTTTCAAAAAACTGTCATCATCTTGTGTCATGTTGTTTGAACAATCACTGTCAACACACCATATATCTTCTTTATCTTGTGTTTTCAGGGTAGTAAAAAATTCCTCTTTTAATGTTCTTTCTTTCCACAGCTTCTCTTGCTCTCTAATTTCCTTTGGTCTTTCTGAGATTTCCATTAATATGCAATTGCTTGTTTTATGTACATAGTTATGACAATTGAATCATTATAAATTCCTTTCTTGTAGAGGTGCAAATGAGTTATAATTTTTTCTCTTAACTTGACCAATTGTCTGATTTTCATTGAGGTTATAGTTTTTAACCTTCAATATTTTCCTTTCATATGCCCTACAATTCATAGCTTTGTGTCCAAAGTTAGAGCATGCAAAACAATAACCAAGGAAAATGTGAGGATACTTGTTTTGATAAACATTCTTTGGAGTTGCCTTGAATTCCTTCTTGATGGGTGGAAATGATCTTCTGGATTTCTGACCATTGCTTGTCTTTTCTTCTTCTTTCTTCTTGAATGTACTGAGAAGAGTAGTTGCATAGGATTTCGAGCTAACTTGATTTTCTTCTTGAGAATAACCTATTCCATTTTTGTTACTTGGATCCCTTTGTGAGGTTACAATCTTATCTAAGATTTCAGAACTATTTTCATATCTTGTTTGGATAAATTTTGCATCAAGCTCTTTTATTAAGTGAACTAGTTCTGCCTCCATTATTTTGGTTGTTTTTATTTAAGATATTTCTCCAGTCTTTCTTTTATCCTATTTTCCTCTTGATTTTTTTTTTTAGATTGATCATGATTTTCTTCATCTCTTTTTCTTTCTGATCATGCTCTTCCTGTTGTTAAACTAAGAAACTTTTCAGTTGTCTATATTTGTTTTTGTATCTTCTTAGTCCATTCAAAGCACTGAATAGTTATTTTTCCATATTAAACTATGCTTCATCTTCTGACTCTTTCTTATGCTCAATTTCTTCTATCTCATTAGATTCTTCAACACCTAGGAAAAGGACTTCATCATCACTAATCTCAGATGAATTGGCGTCTTCTTCTTTTGAGTAGAAATTCCTTTTTTATTTGTAATTTTTCTTATAGTGGAATTTTCCCTCTTTCTTGTATTGTTTATTTTTTTCATCTTCATCTTCAGAGTCTTCCTTGGGATAAGGACACTTGGCTTGAAAGTGCCCAATTTTGCCACAATTAAAACATTTGAATGGCAACTTTCCTTTGTACTTCCCTGATCCTTTCTGAAGTTTTTTGACAAAATTGGATTCTTCTTCATTATATTCTTCATCATGGTTGGTTTGATATTTTTGCTTCTATTTTGTTTTCTTGGTTACTTTGAAAGTTGATTCTCCTTTTGGGAGATGATCAATACCTAGTCTTAATTCATAAGCTGTGAGGATTCCATACAATTCATCCATGGTAATATCTTCTAGCTTCTCTCGATCTTCAAGATTGGATACTTTGGGATTATATGCCATAGGTAGTGTTCTTAGTATCTTTTTTACTAACTCATAGTCTGGTACTTCTACTCCCAACCCTTTGATTGCATTAACAAGATTCTCAATTCTTTTGAAGTACTCTAAAATATTTTCTTCATCCTTCATTTTTATACTTTCATATTGTACTTTGAGAGATTGAAGTTTTTCCATCTTTACTTTGGAGTCTCCTGCATATATGGTTTCCAATTTGTCCAAGATCTCTTTTGCATTTTTACAGGTCAGTACTTTTGCAAGAACCTTCTTACTTATTCCAGCTTGCAATGTATTTAAGGCCTTTGCATGTTCCCAAAATGTCTTCCTTTCTTCTTCTTCTGTGGGAGTGACTTCTGGAACTTTATATCCTTATTCAACTAATTCCCAAACTTCCAGACCAATGGACATCAGATCTCATGCGGGATTTTTCCTGACCGTCGATTTTAGATCAAATACGGATCTCACAATGACTTTGCGGATTTGCATGATTTCTTTGCTTTAACACTTATCCAATTTTAATCTCAATATGCAAACTAACATTTTTCTCTTGTTTTGGAAAATTGATATTTCGCTCGTGTAAGAACCAAATGAGAATCTAATTTCATGGTTGGATAGGTAGTTCACCAGGGAGCAGGATCATGTCATCTTTAGATCTTACTGACACACACACACATCTTCTGTAGGACATTTGAAAATAGTCTTCCAACATTTTTTTATGACACTTAGACAATCTCTGGCCGAAATTTCCAAATGTCTTATCAACCTCCTCTTCTAATACTTAGTCATTTTTAGGACTTTCTCAAAGTTTATCCTAAAACCCCAATTTGGTAGATCCATGACTTTTTCACTAGACATGCTTAAGAAGAACTAAGACCATGGTTAGATATACAAGAAAACACACTACAATAACCCTATGTGTTGAGGGCATTTACTCGAACCCATTATTTAGGTCGGTATTTCTCTTAGACCCTCTTAGACTAGTTTTGACTATTTATCCATACTTAGTCAATTTCTTGATTTTTTCCAATTGCCAATATTTCTCCAGAATGGTGTCACATCATTTGCTTTGTCATCATAGGCAATGTCTCTTACTAATTTGCCATCAATTATGTGATTCTATGTCATCATATCTGTCATTTATGCCATGTCATCACTACCTTTGTCTTTCACTGAGTTCACTATGTCATCATGTCCTTTTCTTATCCTTTGTCATTCATGAACTACTTTGATATCAATGACAACTATAATCCATATTTCCAATATATTTTATCAATGTTATATTATGTATATACAATTTTTTAGCGAAACTCTCATTGAATTATAAAATCTTGTAAAATCTTGGCAAATCTCTTACTAACTTATAAAACCTTGTAAAATATTGGTAAATCTTTCACTAAATTATAAAACCTAACTTATAAAGTATTGGCGAATCTTTTACTAAATTGTAAAACCTAACTTTTATAAAGTCTCGACGAATATTTTACTAAATTATAAAATCTTGTGAAGTCTTGATAATTTTTTTGATAAAATGTAAAACCATATATAGTAATAGGATAACATATACAAAAATACTAAATAGGAGATAAATGTTAATAAACCAACATGACAAACCCTCTTTTGGTGGTAGTTTGGTACCTCTAACTATCACATTACATAGAGATTCACCATTTCCTAGGGATATTCTTCGAAAACAACAATAAAAAATTTCATCACCAAGACAAATAGAATCAATGTTAATATGAGGCTCATTTATATCTCCGTGCTATTACAAGGGCCCGCCAACACCTCATTTATGCACACACCTTATAAAAGATCATTTAATGGGAGTAATGCCGATGCATATAAGCATGTTTTTAATGAATCAACAGTGTGGGAGAATCTTACCAAGAAACTAACAACTTGCCTTATGTATCTTAATTCATCCCAAGATGTCCCTACATATTGAATTTGGGAAGAGTCAGTCAAATAACACACAATATCATCAATTCTAACATTGTATCATATACACCTTTATACATGGAAGCCAGAAAAACAGAGTTAAGCATTTCATAGTTTCTCTAATGCTTCACATATCCATTTTTCCATCTCTATAAGTTCATATTTAATGTATTCCCCATTTCTAAAAGAATGACATTCATGCCACAACAGTAGGATAACCTGTTACGACCTTAATTTTAGCGCCATTGGCAAGGCGCTCGACGATTGTGTCGGGATGTGCTAGCAAGGGTGCATGACACGTTTATATGTTTTGGTAGCCTTGGTGGCCAACTCCAAGAGGAGGTGGTCAGGAAATTGTACCAACGTGTTGGATCGCAGGGAGGACCAAGGGATGATGTTAAGTCAGGTGGCTTGCATCCCGACGAGTGTCAACTTGGTGGACCTATCGGAGGATGATGCGGCGAGCATTACACTAGTGCAAGGTAACACCTAGGTGTAGAAATTCAGGCCTGCAGTAGATTAATTTCACTCACAGCAATTAACAATTGATCATGCAAATTATCAACAATGGAGACTGAATATGGAGCTGTAACACAAAATTATATTAACTGAGTGTACAATAGCCAACCCTGTAATAACATAGGCTGCTGAATATATAGAATACATGAGCAAATCGAATGCATGAGGAAGCATCCAAATCTAGCATAAAGCAGGCTTACCCAAAATAGGCAAATCCCCCATAGGTGTAAAAAGCTGATCCCAAATCTATCAAGGACCCCACGAATTAGCAAGGGCGCATGGGCAAGCTAAAGAGTTGTCAAATGGCAGCTCATACATGCAAAAGCATGGAGGAATGAGTGGAGGAGGAAGAGGCAACAAAGCTGATTCACCTCACTTAGTCTTGCTTTCCTATGTGCCTTAAAACACTGAAAAAGCAGGGAATAAAGCAGAAAAAGCAGATGGGCGCCTAGGAGGCCAGGAATAAAGCAGATTTGATTCCTAAATCTCTCAAGGGCGCTACATGAGTCAAAGATGGCAAGTTTGACCTCTATGGATAGGCAATTAGCAACTTGCACATGGTGGGACTCATGGACTAGGCAAATAAGACAAAACAAATGAAATAATGTCTAAGTGGGTAAATACTATGGGTTGATTATTCTAACACTAGGTAGGACAATGACGTTGATGGATGGGACAGGAACACATCGTTATGATAGCATGTGGTTGGATGTTGCATGGGTGCAAGGACGACACCTCAAAACCTCGTCAAGTATTGGTTCCATCTTAGCTTGCGGCATAGGTAAGTGTGTCGTCGGTCGTTCAAGTGTTGGCTCGGGGGTGAACATGTGACAGACTACATGGGCTATGGTTGGGTGGCATTGCATCGGGTTGCAACGTCCACAGTGAACGAGCACTCTACAATCCGCGTGACTCTAAGGTGTCTAGCTAAGGTTTGGTCAAGCTGGTTTTGGTTAGGCATAGTCTGGGTGAAACTTTCTACTGATGGCCTCGCCCAGCTAGCAAGCTCACGTCGGTGCCGCGCGTGTCTAGGATTTCAAACGGTATGGGATGCTCGAGATGGTACAAAAATCCTAGGCCCGTGACATAACCAACGACAAAATGCAATGTCAACCCTACAAAAATCCTTTGAGAAACATAAATTTAATAAACAAAACAAGAAACATGTCAAAATACCTAACAATGCTGGTAAGAGAAAAAGAAGTAGCAAATACAATGAGATTCTAATTTTCTCCACCCATGGCATGTCCCAGAAAGGAGAACATAAACACAAGTAGAAACAAAATGACAATGGCTATAAGAAATATCATGGCCCACTGCACACCCAAATATGCGACTATGAATAAAGTCCCATCCCCCAGGCCTTATGCCCCAAACACCCAGATAAACATTATTTAGACATCTTGATCATGAGCTTCACAATCCCCATGTTTCTTAGGAAAACTTTGGATCTAAGGTGATGATATTAAGAAATATCCTAGATGCAAATGGGTCATTACAAGACCTAATAGTAAATATTGATTAGACTTTTAATGTGGATGTTAGGAAACTTGCAAAACGAGATTCAACCCATAAAATATGGATGAATATAACTCTAACTTCGATTTCCATGATCGATAGAAGGCGAAAGAGTCCCTAACAACTGCCATTTCTGGAAATCAGTAATGAATGGGAGCTACCTAGTGATTTTTGTGGGAAAACAGAGGTTTAAATCGATTTTTAGAGGGGAAATTTTGTTTTATATTTCCTCCCCTTTTTAAATTCAATGGGGCTGACCTTCTATTCATTAAAAAAATGTGGGTGAATCAAACCTAATAGGTGTTTAAAGAAAAATTAGCCTATTAAAATTTTAAAACCCCCAAATTTAGCCCATGGGCTAAGATTAGCCCTTAAAATATCCCATGGTTCCCATAGTACAAACACTAAAGAATGAGGTGAAGAAAGCTACAATGCATAAAAGAAAAATTCTCATGCATATTTACCTTCTTTTGGCAGACATAGTTTACCAAGGTATTTCTAGGGCAGAGTATCAGAATTGGTTTGCATCATTCTATTGCTTGCCAGGCGAATCTAGGATTTTATTTCAAATAATTATCTATGTAGGGAAGGTAATGGCTTCAACAATGCATACCTTTGCTAAAAACATTAAAAAATAAAAGATTATTGAAGATTGCATATCATTTAAATTTATCATAGCAACATTGTAAACATTTTTGTAGCCAATGGTCACTAGAAATCTTTAAATCGGAGTTTACAAAACTTGCATAAACTACAAACAATTAATTGTTTCATTTTGGAAAGCAATCCATAACCACTTTACTATTTAATAGGAAGGGAATATATTGTAAAAAAACGATGCCAACTAACCTTATATCCAACATTAGCTCAATTTTCAAAGGGCATGTCTCTTCAATAGCAACACATTAGTTGTTAGTAAATGAAGAAAAAACAACATCGAGGCTTATTTGGTTAGAAGCTAATGACAGAGCTAGAAATAATGACATTTTTGTTTCAACATCTAATTTAAGAAAAGAAGTAGTGGCCTAGCAAGGCATAAAATAAAAAAGTCTCATGCACATTTGCCTTCTTTTGGAAGACATATTTTACTAAGATATTGTTAGGGTAGAGTATCAGAATTGATTTGCATTGTTCTATTGCTTATTAGTTGAACCTAATATTTTATGTCAAGGAATTATCTGTGCAGGGAAGGGAATGGATTCAACAGTGTAAACCTTTGCAAAATAAAAAATAAAAATAAAAGAGTATTGGTGCAATGCCATTTAAATTTATCATAGCAACATTATAAACAGTTTCGTGGCCAATGGCCACTATAAATATTTAATTCATATTTTACAAAGATTGCATAAACTACAAACAATTAATAGTTTCATTTTGGAAAGTAATCCATAACCACTTTCCTATCTAATAGAAAGGAAATATATTGTAAAAAAACAACGCCATCTAACCTTATATCTAACATTATCCCATTTTTCAAAGGGGCAAGCAACAAGGGCTCCGTACCCACAGAAAACTTTTTTTCCTATGCCTAATCACATGTCAATCATGCACTAATGTCAACATGTTGATTTTTTGTACCTAGGAAAGTGTTCCCCTAGTGACTTGTGCCTAAGTCATTAAAAGGGGAAATTAAAGTGACCCCTGCAATTAATAACTTGAGATGAGTTTTTAATTTTCACTTTAGAGAATAAAGTGACTTTTTTGATAAATTTAAGTGAGGTGAGTGAAATTAATTTTGGAGAGAATTAAAAGTGCAATTAATCTCATCCATCCATCTAATTCATTTTGGGCCCTTGGATTAGATGGCTATTCAGCTTCCTCATTTAGACACCAAAAAGGCAAGGGAAGGCATTAAAGTCTCATTTTTGTTTTTCATGAGAGTTGGAAATCACGGAAGGAAAAAAAAATGCAGGCTGAGAGAGAAGAGAAGATGGCATGTTTCCCAAGATCTTACAACAATAGAAATTACATTTATGTACAACACGTTTCTCGAGGAAAATATTGGGCATGTTTTTCGAGGCAGTGTTTTTGGGCACAATTTTTGAGAAGAAGGAATTTTTTCTAGGCATAGAATTATGTACACTCCATACAGTGGGAGCAGAAGTTGAGGAAGTATGTATGGTACATCAGTGGGAACAAAAATCGAGGCAGTTCGTACAGTCAGTTTGGCATGGTTTTTGAGGCAGCTAATTGGCAGAAATTTTGACTGTAAAATTTCTGAATTCAGTCAATTTATTGAGCATTGTGGTTGAGATAAGTTTATCTATGTTTTTGTTGTACTTTGATTTTATTACAGAAAACAAAATTCTCTCTCTCTCTAGAACAGGTTTTCCTTGGAGGTTAGGGTTTTGCTTGGGCCATTTGACTAAAAAATCACGAGTCTTATTTTTTTTATGTGTGATCGTGTTTTTTAATTGCTGCTCATTAAAAGTAGTAAAATTCTTCATGTGTTTCAGTTGTAAATTGTTTATGAGAAATGACTTAATTTGCAACTAAAAGTAAATTGGCTTGGGCATTAAACAATGATGAAAATGGTGGTTGAAACCGGGTTGGGGGAATGCTGGAAAATTTACATGGTATCAGAGCCAAGTTAGAGAAAGAGCAGAATTTTACATAGTGAAAAGTTTCTGACTGTCAGTGATTTCTTTTGTTAGTGGGAAACACCTTGTTGAGACTTGAACTTTGTAGTGAAAATGACAACATGACTTAAGTTGGAGGATATGCTTGATGGGGTTGGGAATTTTGTCTCATGGAAATCTAGACTAGTGCTTATATTGGAGGAAAACGAGTTATGGGATGAAGTGGTTAATAATACAATAACAAATCCTATTGTTGTTCCCGCTTCCACCGATGCACAAGCGCTTACTTCCTTCAACAAGAAGGACATTAAGGCTAGAAGGATCATTCTAGATGTAGTTAAAGATCATGTGATCCCACACATTTCTAGTAAAACCTGTGCATATCAGATGTGGGATTCTTTGACCATCTGGTTTCAAAGCTGAAATGAAAATAGGAAAATGGTTTTGAGAGAGAAATTGAAGAGTATCAAGATGGCCAAAGATGAGGGAGTGATTCCCTAACTTACTAGGATCTCTTAGGTGAGAGATGAGCTTGTGGCAGTAGGGGAGTTTTTTCCTGGTTCTGAGCTAGTGCGGACAACTTTGAATGTGGTTGCAAATCCTTGGGATGTTTTTATGGAGGCTATAGTATCCAGAGAGAACTTGCCTTCTTGGGATAGGATTTGGGATGATTTTGTTTATGAGGAGACCCAGAGAGGTCTTGTGTAGGGTTTCTCTTCTACTAGCAATGAGGATGAGGAGAATGTAGCTTTGACTGCCAAGGGAAAGAAGAAGTTCAAGAAGGGCCCCAAGAAGGGTGGGGCTCAGAAACAGGATGGATAAAAGAAGGACTTGAGCACTGTAAAGTGATTTTCTTGTCAGAAGCTTGGGCATTATGATGGACAGTTCCCATAGAAGAAGAAGAAGAAGCAACATGAAACAACTTCAACAAAGGTCGAGGAGTTTACAACTAGATTTGAGAAAGAGTTTTCTCTCTATGATGGGCATGTTGATAAAGAGAGAGCATCCATCATCACGAGTGCAGGCATTGATATTGAGAGGGAGTATTCTTTTTTGACTATCCATTCTTTCAGTGCATCCACCACTAGCACGTGGTATATTGACAGTGGAGATTCAAGTCACATGACAGGTTCTCGAGAGATGTTCTCTAAGCTTTCATAGGCAGGGATAGATGTGGAGGTCATATTAGGGGGTGAAAAAGTTGTCAAAGAAGTTGGGCGTGGGACCGTTAAATTTTAGAGAAAGTCCATGAGTCCCATGACTTCGAGGGATGTATTCTTTGTACCTAGGCTGAAGAAGAAATTGACATCAGTTTCCATGATCGAGGATAGGGGTCTTGGGGTGTCTTTCCTGGATGGACATGTGTGTGTTTTTCCCAATACTACAGAACCATCTGCCTCTTACACTATTGGATTTAGATGTGGGAAAATATACAAGCTCTTGTTTCAGCCCTAGCATGCTTTGACACATAACAATGATAGTGAGCTTTGTGAGATATGGCATAGGAGGATGACTCATATGCATCATCCAACTTTGAATATGTTGAGGTACATGGTTACAAGGTTTCCCAAGTTCAACACCGAGGACAATGATGTATGCAGGGGGTGTGCTTTGGGAAAATACACCAAGACTATTTTTACAAGCAATGATAGCAAGTCAACAGGAGTACTTGATTTGATACATTCCAACTTGTGTTGTCCTATGTCATCTATTTATCTGAGAGGTTTTTAGTATTATGTGAAATTCATTGGTGACCATTCCAGGAATAATTGGATCTACTTCTCGAGGAGCAAGAAATCTGAGGAGGTCTTGCAGAAGTTCCAAGAGTTCAAAGATCTTGTGGAGAACCAGACTGGGTGGAGGATTCAAGCACTCGGATCAGATAACAAGGATGAGTATACCTCCAAGGAGTTCGATGAGTATTGCATATAGGAGGGCATTCAGAGACAGTTGATAGTACCATGCACTCTTGAGAAAAATGGAGTGGTAGAAAGGAAGAACCAATCTATTGTTGGAGCAGCAAGAGCCATGTTACATGATCTGTCACTTCCTTTCTTTTTGTGGGTAGAGGCATGTAGTACAACATTTTACCTTCAAAATAGGAGTCCCCATCGTTCCTTGGGGAACAAGACT
Source organism: Pseudotsuga menziesii (assembly GCA_001517045.1). Lineage (NCBI taxonomy): Eukaryota > Viridiplantae > Streptophyta > Pinopsida > Pinales > Pinaceae > Pseudotsuga > Pseudotsuga menziesii. The sequence continues at coordinate 273,962 of LPNX011229660.1, forward strand.
CCTCAAGAGATGTTCACAGGAAAGAATCCTAAGGTGAGTCATTTTTGTATATTTGGTTTCCTGACTTTTTCACACGTCCCTTCTGAGAAGAGGACAAAGATTGAGCCCACAAAAGAGAGAGGCATATTTGTGGGGTATGATGAGACTTTGAAGGCCTTCCACATTTATCTTCCTACTCTTAGGAAGGTTGTTGTGAGGCCGGAAGTGATATTTGAGGATTAGCGGGCCTTCAGGAAGTCTAGAGAGCCAGTGCAGGGAGAGCAACAGGTTCCCACACCTCATGTAGCTTCACAGGTACCTTTAGTACATGTGACAGGTTCATAGGTTTCTGGGGTTATTGGACCACATAGTACATGAACAAGGTCTTCAGGTTTAGTGTTTTAACCAGCAGGTTCTTTGGGGACAGGTTTTGGTTCTTAGGTCACAAGTTCACCATACAGAGCTACCATATCACAGATTTCACCATTTCTTGGTTCACCAACACCTGGTACACAAGTTTTTTCCATCTACTTCTGGGAGTACCTCAGATGATGACAAACCAGTTTGGGAGCAATCTTCAAGGAAGAAGAATCCTAAATGGCTTCAGGAGACCCTGAAGGAAGCTAAGGAGTTTGGAATGCCCAAGGAGTCAGTGAGGACTACAGTGATTCAAGATAGGTTGGGTATGACATTGGTTGCTAGTCTTCGTGATTTAGATCCATATATGTTTGAGGAGGATTATCAACATGATGTTTGGAGAGATTCAATGATGGAAGAGTACCATTCCATCACGAAGAATGATCTTTGGGAGATTGTTCCGAGACCTGAGGGGACGTCAGTGGTGACTTCTCGTTGGATTTACAAGGTAAATCATGTTGTAGATGGAAGTTTGGAGAAATACAAGGCTCGGTTTGTGGTGCAGGGGTTCTCACAGGTATAGGGAATTGATTATGATGAGACCTTTGCATTGGTTGCTCATTATACTTCTATCAGATTCATTGATTTCCCTTATTGCAAAAATGGGTTGGAAGATCCATTAGATGGATGTGAAGACTGTATTTCTAAATGGAATCATATAGGAGGAGGTTTATGTGGAGTAGTCGCAGGGCATTGAGATTCAATGGAGAGAGTCTCATGTGTGCAGGCTGAAGAAAGCCTTATATGGGCTGAAGCAATCTCCTCGATCTTGGTATTCCGGGATAGACTCTTACTTATTGTCGATGGGTTTTTAGAAGAGTAAGGCTGATCTGAATCTCTATTTCATCATGGTTGGAGATGATATGCTCATTCTTCTGTTGTATGTGGATGATTTGTTTATCACAAGTGAGGACAGACCTATTGCAATTTGTAAGAGAGATCTTGCTTCAGAGTATGAGATGAATGACATTGGGTTGATGCATTATTTTTTGGGATTGGAGGTTTGGCAAGAGCCTGGTCATATTTTATTTGGTTAGGGGAAGTATGCAGTGGAGATTCTGAGGATATTTCAGATGGAGGACTGCAGGGCGATGTCTACACCTATAGTCACCAACTGGAATAAGTTTCATGCTTCTAAGGGAGAGTTGGTGGATCACCTTATATCATTAGCTCATAGCTTCCTTGATGTATATCTGGTCAACTCTAGGCCAGATTTGTGATTTGTGGTGAACACTCTCAGTCACTTCATGGTGGAGCCTAGGAGAGTGCACTGGGTTGCTGCAAAACATGTGTTGAGATACCTTGCAGATACAATGGATTATGGTCTGGATTATAGGAGATCAGATGGGGTTAGGTTGATTAACTTCACAGATTCATATTGGGTAGGCAGTGTGGTAGACTAGAAGAGCACTTCCAGATGTTGTTTCAGTTTGGGCTTGGCAGTAATGTCATGGTTCAGTTAGAAGAAAAATTATGTTGCCATTGAGTTCTACAGAGGATGAGTACATGGTATCCAATCAGGATAGTTGTGAGGCATTGTGGCTTCGCAAGTTATTGGTGAATTTATTTGATCAGGAGCTGAGGCCTACAATGATTTACTGTGACAATCAGAGTTGCATCCAACTCTCTAAGAATCTTGTATTTCACGACATGTCAAAGCATATTGAGATCGAATACCATTTAATCTATGATTATGTTCAGAGAGAAGCTATGGATTTGCAGTACATTTCCACTGATGAGCAGGTTGCAGATATCCTAACAAAGTCTCTTGGAAGAGGCAAGTTCATTTTTCAGAGACAAGTTGGGTGTGGTGCAGAACACCTTCCTCGGTAAGAGGGAGTGTTGATTTTTGTACCTAGGAATGTGTTCCCCTAGTAAATTTTTCCTAAGTAATTAAAAGGGAATTAAAGTGACCCTTGCAATTAATAACTTGAGATGAGTTTTTAATTTTCACTTTTGAGAATAAAGTGACTTTTTGATAAATTTAAGTGAGGTGAGTGAAATTAATTTTGGAGAGAATTAAAAGTGAAATTAATCTCATCCATCCATCTAATTCATTTTGGGCCCTTGGATTAGATGACTATTCAACTTCCTCATTTAGACACCAAAAAGGAAAGGGAAGGCATTAGAGTCTCATTTTTGTTTTTCATGAGAGTTGGAGAGCACAGAAGGAAAAAAAATTGTGGGCTGAGAGAGAAGAGCATAGGGCACATTTCCCAAGATTGCACAGCAACAGAAATTAAATTTCTGTGCAACATGTTTCCCGACGAAAATTCTAGGAATGTTTTTCAAGGCAGGTTTTCTGGGCATGATTTTCGAGAAGAAGGAATTTATTTATTTTTTAATTTTTTTTGGGCACGAAATTATATACAGTCCTTACAGTAGGAACAAAAAATCAAGGCATTCCATGCATACTGTACAGTACAATAGCGGGCACAAAAATTGAGGTTGTTCGTATAGTTAGTTTAGCACGATTTTCAAGGAAACTAATTGGAAGAAATTTTGACTGTAAAATTTCTAAATTCAGTCAATTTTCCGAGCAATGTGGTTGAGATAAGTTTATCTATGTTTTTGTTGTACTTTGATTTTATTGCAGAAAATAAAATTCTCTCTCTCTCTAGAACGTGTTTTCCCCAGAGGTTGGGGTTTTACCTGGGTCATTTGACCAAAAAATTATGATTCTGGTTTTTTATGTGTGGCAGTGTTTTTTAATTGCTTCTCATTAAAAGTAGTAAAGTTATTCATGTGTTTCAGCCATAAATTGTATATGAGAAATGACTTAATTTGCAGCTGAAAGTAAATTGGGTTGGGAATTAAACAATGATGAAAATGGTGGTTGAAACCAGGTTGAGGGAATGTTGGAAAATTTACACAACAAACAAAATATAAAAAGCCAAGTAATAGAGCCAAAGCTAGAGCTGGAAAATTCACAAATTTTATAATCAATCTAGGAACCAAGTTGCATCATCAAAAGATAAACAACAACAAAATTGAATAAACACACAACATAAGGAAAATAAAATGTTGCCACAATCTAAGTACAAGATTTCCACCCAATTTATCAAATTCTGAATATTTTCACAAAATTGTTGACATAATTTGATAAATCTCTAACTAAACCATCAACAATATTAAATTTGGCATAACACAAGCATTGCCAATATTAGAATATAATTAGGAGAGATCAATGAACAGAATCAAGAAAGACCAATTATTTAATAATAGGAACAATAGATCAATGTTGTTATAACCTAAGCCATTGCCACCTAGTTATTGATTCCAATGCGAAGAGCACAATATCATTTCTTTCCTATCATCCAGTGGGACAAAGCAACATGCCTCCAAATATAAAATGCCATCAAGATAGGCACCGCTATTCGAAATGAATAGCTACATGCCAGAATTATTAAAACTTAGGGCAACATGCAATGAGCCAGTCTACTTGTATATAACAAAAACAAGCGAGTGTTCCACATTCCTATGACAAAGAGGTTTGCAAGCTTGTCTAAAATAAAACTGCATACACTAGGAAAATAAATTATGCAAGAAGCTCAATGTCCAAGATGAACTACACATAGCTTAACCTAAAGACTCATTATTTGATTTAGGCAAAGAATCTGTCATAACACAAGTATTGACAATCTTACAATCTAACTAAGAGAGATTAATGAACACAGTCAACAAGGATTTCACACAGGTCAACAATAATCAACTAGAGATAAAGATACACATGATCAAATTCCTATACATATATGTTTCTCTAGATCCATGCACATACTTGCTATTTTTGTCTGCATCTTTGACGTCTACATCCTCGACATTCATATCCAATATCTTTTGGAATTTTCATTATTGATAAGGCGATTGTTACAAGTATTTAGTCCCAACAAAAATTGTACTCACATATTGAGTTAACTAGGCCCATTATGTTTCTTAATTTGTAACTCCAATCAATTTTCATCACCATGACCAAAAACCTATGTTAGCATGCACATGCAATAATAGATCTAATGATATCATTTTCTCTCTCAACAAACACACATGCCAAAAACCCCCATTAAACAAATGGAACATCCATACTCATCTTAATCTCAAAAAGAATTTCAAGAATCATTCATGCATACTCACCATTAAGAAATAGTTTTGTTGGGCATGCCGTATCCAAACAATTGCAATCCTATCCAATGTTTACCAACACTAGAACATAGTGTTTATCATAACTCATGGTCTATGCAATCCTTCTTTCGCCACATCTAACAGTTAGAGGTATTTCCTTCTAATAAATACCAACACATACATACTAGACATTTGTACAATATCATGATTGAGAAATATGAAAATGAAATAATTAGTAAGGAAAGTCGAAATGAACATGAAATTCTACATAAAAAGAAACATCATCAATATCCAAACTCATCAACCTGAGTGTAATTTAATTTTGGCAATAAATTCTAATATAAATAATCATAACCATCAATCTATCAAGTAGCAAAATATTTTTGGGAAAATTTATTTCACCCTTACACAAATTCCTAGTTAATAAAAACAATCCAACTGATATGCAACCTAGGAAAAAAGGAGTACGCACAATATTTGTGTTTTTTTCCATTTAGTACATGAGTAGGTGGCATGGGGAATCAACTTTGATCTTGTTAGGATGATTAATTAATCCTCCCTTATCCACCATAGTCTAATTTCCATTTCCTATCTTACGAGTTTGATGCCACTTCACTAGTTCCATGGGGAACTCATCTGGGGCCACCTACCACCTTTTGCACTGGTTTACATGAGTTTGGGAGCTTCAGATAGAAATCCCTATAATTTATGAACCCACACTCAGTGCCACCAACACTCACCAACAGTAAACCCTAATCTATGTTCAGTTATGCTTCGATCAACCACAGTTAGTACACCTTCAGTCATCCTAGTGCCACTTTTCCTTGATTTGAGGAGTTGGGCACCTTTTCTCACCTAACTTAGTCAATTAACTGAATGTGAAGTGATTTAGTCATCTTGAGTTGAATTAGTGAGTCTCTAGTGGTGTTTTTTCACAGTTAGAGTTATCTGGAGTCATTCCAAGTTAGGGAATTCGAATCCTACCTAAGTTATTCGAATTCTCCTTATTGTTTGATGATTGTATTACATAAAGGTGAATGATATTGAATGTAATGTTATGATGACCAATTTTGTCTCCATGGTGTGAAATTTTGACATGAATGTTTGATCAATGTATACATAATTATTCTCTCTCTCCTTCAACCTTCTTTCCAAATTGAATTCATCCATGCCTGAAGATCCTTAGCTTTGCTAATTTAAACATGGTATTCGAGCAGGTAATTAATCCAACTTAAAACCTCAGAAACTTACATTGATGCACCAGAAGCAATTGGTTTCCACATAATTCCTAGTATTCTTTCCTTTCTCCCTCTGTATTTTGTCCAGAGAATTCTAGCCAAGTGTGATGCACCTAGAGAAAGTGCACATGTTGAAGTGGGGAGAGTTTGAATTGGTTTGAGTTTGAAATGAATTGTTTTTGCAGGTAAATTGAATAATTTTGAAGATTTGTGTTATTCCTTGAAGCTGCAATATGGAGAGATCAACAACCTTGACCCCCATGTCCTCACACCCTTCAACTATCTTGATTGGAGGGCTTCTATGTAGATAGTGTTGCGCAACAAAGGTATGTATAGGATTACCGTGGCCAGGGAGGTCAAACCCTAGCATCCTCTTGAGAAGTCAAAGTATCTAAAAAATTTGGATGAAGCATTTGGCTTCATGTGCATCCATATCTCTAGGGAGTTATTCTTCCATCTTGATGGATTGAAAACTCCAAAGGAAGTATGGGAGATGCTCGAATCCCTGTTTGGAAAAAAGGATGAGTTACTAAGGCGATATTATGGAGAATGATCTGATTGCTTTGCAAACCAACAAATTAGAAACTATCCAACAATTATTCTCAAAATTCAAAACTCTTTTCATGCAATGCAAGAAGTGTGGGATTGACAAGAAGGATGAGCAATTGGTGCTCTCAATTATGAGCAAACTTGGCCCTGAATTCTCAGTGTTTGTATCTACCTTTCACTCCCAGATACTAAGAACTCCTAATTGGTGAATTTCAGCCCTTGATGCCTTCACATAATCTCTAATATAGGAACATGGTAAGATGATATAGATGGGAGCCCTCAGAGCCTCCACAAATCAGGCTCTCTTGGTTGGGGAGACAAAGAATGCACAAGCAAGGAGGAAGCAGAAATGCAAAGAAAAGAAGGACATTGAATTCGAACCTAAGTAAGAGTTTGATCCATAAGATGAAGCCTCAGGATTTAAGAAGGAAAAATATCAGAGGTTTGACAAGGGAAAGTGATCCTACTGTAAGAAAGGAAACCATATTGTTATACCTGAAAACGACACTTCTCCATCTGAATGATGATACTGAGTGTTTCATCACACAAAAGGAGAATTTGGATTGAAGAGCCCCATGTATATGGGAGGATTTGGTTTGAATTATATTATCTTTACTCCAGTTCCAACACTTTTTTGTTCTGAGTTAGGGAACACACACGACTGTCATTCTAAAAACTCGCGTGTTACTTTCTAGTTGTCCATATCCAACTTGCATTTAATGTGAATTCTTCAGTTATTAATGAGTTATGATCATGATTGTGATTTTACATTAAGTTTCAATCTTATTATTTGTTCATGTCTCTAATTTGTAATATCTAAAAGTTCTTTGAGAAGGGTATTTTTTGTTTTGCAGATTTTGGAGCAACATATCGAAGGATTTCCTTGGAAGAAGTTAAAGCTAGGATCGAACTCCAATTATGGTGTACTTATTCTATCCATAGAAATCTGTTTCACTCATTGGTAACATATAAGTTTGATTTGTATTCAGATGTATATTTTTATAGTATGTATGTAAACCCAGTATGTTGGTGACCTCATACCTAGTCATAGGATTACTTATTCCCTAACAACAAAAATGGTGACTCCACTAAGGAGTTACCTTTTCTTTGGGGTTTTCTTGTAGTTTTCTCTTCCATTCTAATAGCTTTTGTTCTTGTTCTTAATTTTTCAATAACAATATCTATATGTGTCCAACTCAAGTTCTTAGCACGTTTGAGTTTTTATTTCCTTTAAAAAAAAATTGGAGAAAAACGTGAGTGCAAGCTACTTGTACCAGTATGTTCTTTGAGAAAGCATGGTTTTACTCCTATACAGTTGTGTGTCACACGCATGTTCCTTATTGAACATGCGCATGTTTTCTTGTAAGTTGGAATGGCATTATAGGGTTTTTTTTTCTAGTTTGTTTTTCAATTTTTGAGGATTTCAAAACTCTTTCAGAAGCTTTGTTGGTCTGTTTCCAATACTTTGGTATCTGTTTGGATAAATTGCAAGATTTTTTGACTTAGTTAGAGTGAATGTTTGTGAAAAAAGACTTGGATTTAGTATTACTACTTGGCTTATGATTGGAGTGAATGTGTGTTAGGTCATTGTGCCTCAACTCCTATTGATGCATGGCTCAAGTCTTTGTTTTGTCGTTGATTGATTGGATTGACCCTTGATTTTCCAAGTTGAACAACTTTGTCTTGAGGACATTGTCATTTTTCCAAGTTAGTTATTGTCAAACTTCTTGAGTTGATTGAGGTTTGTTTTTATAATATTTTGAGTCCCGAGTCTAATTTATACAATATTTTATATATGACTTACATATTGTTCATAATCTCTTGTTCTTTTTTCATTTTGAAAAGAAAATAAAAACAAATGCAAATTGTGTGCATTCTAGTCTAGTTGCATTAGTTAGGTGCATTTGCATAGTTTTTGAAATTTCAACAAAGAAAAAAGAAAAGTCTTTATTTCCAAACTCACATATGTAGTGTCATTGATTTTGAAAAAGGAAAAACTAAGTAAGAACAATTTTTTTGAAAATTATTACATCATGCATCTTTTACTTTATTGTTAAATAGAAATATTCCATCAGTTTCATGACCACTTACCCCTAAGTAAATAACAAACTCTAAAAAGAACAATCGTAATTTAAAATTTATTAGTAAATTTTTCTTTTTAGGGACGACACATACTAGTTTAATCTAGTGTTTTGGGTTAGAGTTCCTCCTTAAACAACCAAAAAATATCCAACTCAAACGTAGTGGCTATTATTCAAGGAAATCCAAAATTACAAAGAGGTGAACTATAAATATTCTCTCACATTGGAGTTAAGCACGAGGTCATGTGATATTGATTTGTAGATATACCCCTCCAATACTCATTTTAAAATAAGCGGAGTTGTTGTGCATTTGGGGATTCATTTAGTACCACCTTTGGCCCCGTGTGGTAATGTTTGAGTTTTAGGATTTTCTACCCTGCCTAAGAACATTATTTGGATTGACGAATGTTCCGCTGAAACTTCTTTCTAAGTTTGGTAGCCATAGTATCTTGACCATTAGGGATCTTACACAGGTGATGGCGGAAGGATATTTCCATTGTACCTAGGACAGACGTGGGATGAAACCTCGTGCAACTATTTGGAAAGGAGGTTGGTGATTCAAACTCTTGCCCCAAAGAAATTGTATTGTGGACCTTGGGTAACTGTCATTCACCCTTCGCTGGTTATTTTTGGGGCCTCATCATCCCATAATTTTGTTTGGAAGATATCTTTATATGCTTGGTCTGGATACTTTCTTCGGTTTCAAATCGGACTGAACCATGGATTCTAGCCTAACAAGTTGAACCAGACATTCCCTTATCTACACCAGAATTGGCTTATCAAGCTATATATGATGTTGTTGTTGATTCAATCTTGACTCCTTGTGTCTCAGAGGAGTCAGATGAAGGCTATTTTTTCACATGGGGAATTAACTCTACATACTTTTATGATTGCTTAGATATGGTTTTACTATCAGATGCAGCCATCTTGGAAGCCATGATATGACTTGAAAAAATTTACGAAGATATGCATCACAAGTCTTATTTGCTTCCAAAATTGAGCAAATTAGAGAATTCAGAGTTTCACATGAGACTGAGTGAAGGTGTTGATTAACATGTGAACCCACTACCCAAAGAAGGAGTGTTTTTCGAGAGGAATATGGAGAAAATTTCTAATACTAGATCGATCAACATATCCACCAAACCTGGCATTGTGGAAAATGTTTATATAGAAGCAAACTCTTTACCTAAAGAGATTGTCATTTACACAACCCTTTTCAAGGAATTCCATGACGTGTTTTCTTGGTCATATGAGGATATTCTAGGTACAGACCTATCCATTGTTGAATATGAAATAAGGACATATCACAACATTAAACTTGTTCGAAAAAATACTACGTCTCGTTAATCCTAGGAAGGCAACAACAGTTAAAGCTGAAGGTGAAAAAATGTTGAAAGAAGGATTCGTATACCCTATTTCATTAACGGAGTGGGTATCCAATATGGAGTTGGTCGATAAGAAACATGGAAATATCCATGTTTGTACATATTTCGTATATTGAAACAAAGAATGTCCTAAAGAAAACTACCCTACACCATCCATTGATTAGATAATTGATGTGTGTGCAGGTAGCGAAATATTTTCCTTTATGGATGGTTTCTTAGGATATAATCAGATTCAAATCAAACCTAAAGAACAACATAAGACCACTTTTATCTATCCTTGGGGTACCTTGACGTATACAAAAATTCCCTTTGGCTTGAAAAATGTTAGAGCTACTTTTCAATGAGCCATGAATTTTTCCTTCCATGATATTAAGCATATCATCGAACCCTACCTAGATGATGTCACATGCCCCAATTTTGCAAAAACAATTTTATATTATTTGATCTTATTTGAGGACAATATGTTAAATTTAATGCTAAGTTGTAATTGATGACTCAGCAGAGTCAATGATATTTAATGTAATTCTGAATATTTTAATTATAAATAAATAAAGGAGGAGACAACAGCTTAGGAGAGTTGTTAAAAGAGTGTTTACTGGTCAAATTGGTGGAGGAGACTGGATGGAGAGAAAACTGACATGTGGCAGCAACCTCAAACAACTTCCAACTGTTGCAGGTGGAAACCTCCCTACATTTGGGGTCATGATTCCCCAAGAAAGTGGAATCAGAGTAGGTGGCTCAATTAATGACAACTAACCCAAAAGACCTAGGCAATCTTTATAAAAATTCCCATTGAATAGAACTGAGGCTGCTTATTCTAGAGAAGTGATCATTCAGGTGAATGTACTTTAGATAAATTGAATGGAAGGGAATTGTGGAAAGAGTTTGAGGGGATAACTATTGAGTGATCTAGTGCAGCTTTTAAGCTGAAAGATCTTACTACTGAGTGCAGGGTGTTTTAATGAGTTATTGGGCTTGTCTACTGTTTGCATGCTCCACCAGTTCTCAGCCAAGAAGACCAGGAACAGGCTCGGGGGTCTTGAGGAAGCGTTGTTTGAGCGCTCTCCAGGAGATTGGTAGGGAGGAATGGCCTCCTAACGCTGTTGTCGTCTGTCCTAATCAGGTTCTACACTATTTTGTTTTACTGTGTTAGATAGATAAATCTAATTCTGACTGTTATATGAATGTTAAATATTCAGTTTGTAAATGTTAAGATTTAGTAGTGTTTTTAGATTATTGAAGAAATGAATTAGAAAAGTGATATGTTGGAATAGAAATAATTCTTAGTCTGTGTTTTTCCACACCTGGAAATCCAGGTAGTACTCTAGCGCAGGTAGAATGTTTAAGTAGATAAAAAAATGTGTTAGCAGATAAGATTGTGTATTTACAGATAGTAGAATATGATATGTTTATATTTCTCTGTTTTCACTTAGTAACTGAATGAAATGCAGTAGAAAAACCACTTTAGAGTGACAATGATTAGATCTAGTTAAGTAAATCAACGAGCTACTAATCACATAGTTTATTTTCTAATAATATCAACTAAATCTAAGACTGATACTTATTATAAACTAAATAGGGTGATATTAAAAAGTATTTAATTTATAAAGAGTAAACTGAGATATAGAATCTATGCTTTATCTTTTCAAGAGCTATTCTACGTGACAGTTAGTAAATAGAAGCAATGAAAGTATAATTTGATTACTAGTATAAACTAAATATTTACTATGAAGAAACTATCTTATAATTATCAGGCAGGCTTATACCTGTAAAGGTAAAACTTCAGGCTTGAAACCCTAACTAATTTATTTAACTATATTAAATAAAGAGATAATCAAGGATTACAGAGTTATTGTTTTAATTACTACATAACTCTGAATCCTTACTAATTAACAGAGGAGTAAACAATTAAGAATTTAAAAGTAAACAGTAAATAGAAATAAGCTAAAGTATTTGTATAACTCTTTAATTTTAAAGAAAAGAAAATACTTAAACAGGATAAACAATATCAAAACTATTGTAACAACATAAAATAGGTAAACAGAAACAAATACATATGATAAATTTTAAGAATATATTTATCTAAGGGTTCTTTTACAGTAACCCTAGGTTTTTTTCTAAATTTAAAAGTATAAACATTTAAAATTCACCTTATGACTGGACTAACAGTCTTCACATTATATTTAATTATTTACAAGAAAATATTAAAACAAATAATTTCCATTATTAACAGTCGAGGAAGGGAAGACCCAAAATACACAGAGTCATAACTTACTGGTTATATAACTGATGTATAAATGAGACAGAGCTTTAAATTATTATAAATCCTTTTAAAACCATTTCATAATCAAGACAGAGCTCGAAGCTAAAAAGAAACCCTTTAAACCAAGTGTATTACTCTATCAGGCCGAAAGGCTTGCAAACATAACTAATTTACAACACCGAGGTCATGGCCGGTGTACCCATCATCATGGAGTGAGTTTGGAAACAAAACTAACAGTAAAGCTATTAAAACCCTCTTTGATGTATATCTTTTATAAGATAAGAAAAAGGAGATACAAGTCATGGCCTCATGGCCGGAGCCACCCTGCTATAGGCAAGGGTGTAATAAAGAAAAACTAAATCTAAAAATTGAAACCAAACAGCCAAAGTCTGGAGGAACTGAGCTCATAATTTTCTTCCCAACTAAAAACCCTTTCCCCTAACCATTGCCAAGAAGGGAGTTTCCACTTTGTAACCGGGGCTTACCCATAAGTCTGGTTGCCAATCCAAACCTGAAGAGGGTTCTTTCTAGCATAAGGGTGAGTTGTAACCTGTAGGTGAATGACAAAACTAAATTAGAAACTGAGTTGTATAGTCGTAACTGTAACTTAAACTTACAAATATTGTAAAACAATTTATTACCTGGAAGTGATGAAATCTGAAGCCACGAAGGAGACAAACCAGCATAATGAACAATACAACCCTCGTGTTCACCTGAGAAAGAGGCAACCGGGTTCAAAATACTAACTACACCTACAATTGGAGTGGGAGCAAGCGTTGGCAGTGGCCACACAATGATATTGACACTAAAAAGTATTGACAGTGTAACACTACCCTCACGCACAACGAAGTCTTTTATGCAGGAATAAAATTAAATGCGAGCTATAAACTTTGCAACCCTTACACTGGGTGACAACACTTTGGAATGCACAGCCAATGGAGCTGAAGGTGAGCTCAAGCGAGCCCTCATGGCCGTAGGAAACCAGACTGAGCAAAGACAAAAACCCTCGACAAAGAATGAGGAGTTAGTGTTTTGTTGGAGGATTTTAAGTTATGCATTGCACGGTGGAGAATAATCCACGTGCCCACCAAATTATTCCATCCACAATGGGTCGAATGATATAGTCTCCATTGCACTGTCGGGTTTCAAATTATTGTTAATAATTTTCACAATGATATTGTAATATACAACTTGTCAATTTCATATTATTTCAATGATATACTATGAAGTCAAGCCATGTTAAAGAACGAGGTTTTTGTACTATCGATAAACCTTATATTATAAACCTTGAAATCTTCTTGGGTAAAGAACCAATACATATATTGCATCGATACCCATTGTTTCATAAAGATCTTATAATCCTTCTTAATAAAACTTGTTATAAAGAGATCAATAGTATAGTAAAAGTTGTTGAACATGAGTTGATGGTACTACTATTGATCGTTTCTTTTATAACCATAAATGATGCATATCTATACTGATAGAACTAGTTTATGCAAACATTATTGGATAAGGAGTTAGCTAGAAATCATTACTTTTTAATTGAAAGTAAATAATAAAAACACCCTAGCATAACTATTACTATTGAATGTAGTCTATGATACTAAGAGTAAGATAAACTTCTAGGAAGTATATGATCATTAGGTTTTCATAAGATACCAGAGCTCTGAGATGAATCAAACTAAGATTTGATTGGACTTGGTAGTAAAGGATAGTAAAACTAATCAAGAATAAATTTAGTTTCACTAATATGATAATGTAATTTCATCACATTACTTATGTCATAAGAAGTTTGGGAGTTAGAAATCACAACTTGACGACATTTATGCAAATGATCATTTATAAATACAATGCAACAATAAGTTGATAAAACTCCTCTAGTGAAGCTTAATAAAAGGTAAATCTAAGAGTTAGGTATAAGCTTGTTTCTGGAAAGGCCTTAGGTCTGTTTCCATACTTATCAGCAGTGTTGTAAATTTTATAAATAGAAACAACAATAAACTCATGTCTCAGTAAGAGTATTGATATACTAAATCTTGAGCTCTATGAAGAACTGGAAATAACTTAGCGTAAAGAGGAAAAGAGAATTTATCTAACCTAGTAGACATTCTCATAATAAACAATCAGTAGGGTAAAGATATTGAGCATAACGACATGAAGTTAAAATACTATTACTGTTGCAAAGCAAGTAAAAGAAACGTTACTTTACCTTGTAGTATTGTTGAATTCTATTAAGCAAACAAGTATATCTAGATTAAAGCCTTAATAAACTCTTACTGATTCAAAATTTACCTGTCGAGCCTATAAGATCCAGAATCTAGATAAGTTAGCAATCGCTAAGTAAGCCCCAGTTAGAAAGTAACTTCTCACCTACTTGAAAAAATCAAACCATCAGTACAGCTAGAAACAACTGAATGCATATTATTTACATCACATATAGAAATTAAAATAGTATTAATTTATATGTGTTTAAGTTAATGGTTACTTTTGTTAACTGTTTCATTTTTCCGTTAGCCGCTAGCAGTTATCAAACTGCGACGATAGACAGTTTATGTTATATCAAAAAAATTTAAATTTTGTGAAAATTTTGGGTTTTGACATGTGGTATCAAAGCACAAGGTTTAAACACTAGGCCTTGATGAAGCCCAACTAGATTTTATGAAACAGTGAATTTAAATTATTTTGCTGATGTTATTTTTTTTTAAATGTTATTCAACAGAGAAATTGTTTCTGAAGTTTAACAACATGTATGGAAAGGATAGAGGAATATGCAGAAGAGGAATATCCATTTAATGAACCGGAAAACTTATAGAGAGACCCTATACAAGAAGACCCAACCACTAATTCCTCAGAACTGTTACAAACAGTAAAAGACTTAAAATCTGAAATGGAATCTATCAAACGAGAGAATGAAAGGATTCTGAGGGCTCAGGAGGAGCTAAATCAGATCCTAACAGAAATATTTCAAACTGAGGGTAGGGTTAAAAGAGTTGATTCAGAAGATACAAGTTATCAACATAAATATAAAAAGATTAAAAAGACTAAAAATGAAAGCAGCTCATCTTCAGAGGTGTTTGGTGATCAACGTAATTTTCATTCCACTAGTGACAATAGTGATGGCAATCATTATACTAAAAAGAGAAAATATAAACCCTATGAGGAAATTTCTGGGGAGTTTAAAAAGATTAAACTACCAACATTCAATGGAGATACTGAGAAGGGGGAGGAAGCAGAATCCTGGTTATCTGGGATGAAGAAGTACTTCCAGATTTATAATTATTCTAACCAATTAAAGGCTAGAATGGCTATCTACAATCTCTCAGGAAAGGCTGATATTTGGTGGCAATACTTGAAGAGAGTGAAGGGAATAAAAGAGAAGAACGTAAATTGGAGTACCTTCAAGAGGTACTTTAAAAATAAATTTATATCTGAGTAGTACTATGAAGAGAGAGCAAAATAATTCTATGAGCTTAAATTGGGATCAATGACTATGAAAGATCTGAACAACAAGTTTTTAAGTCTGCTTAGGTATGTACCATACCTTGTAGATGAAAAACCAAAGGTACATCGATTCCTCAGCTGTCTACCTTATCATATTAAGGACAGGATTGAGTATGACAATCCAAAAACTCTAGAAGAAGCTATGAGGAAAGCCAACTTCTGTTTTGAACAGAATAGGAAGAAAGAGAGCATAGCCAACTGGAAGGACAAGAAGAATAATAACCATTATGATCAAAAGAAGAAAGAATTTATGCCCAACAAAAATTCTAAAAACAATAAGGCCAGAAATTTTGCTAACAAGAATTTCCAAGGGAATAAGAATAATTCACCAAGCAATCAGAACAATTCAAAGGGCAAAGAATCTGCTAATAACCATGGTAATTACACCAAGAACTTTGAACGCAAAGAACCTATAAAGTGCTGGGAGTGTAATGGCCCACACTATGCCTCAGTCTGTCCTAATTGAAAAAATACTGTCAGTAATATCCATACTTTATAGGAGGAAATGACTGTCGTAGATTTAGCAAGGACTATGCCCAGAATCAATGCAGCCTTGGAGAATCGACAAGCAGAATATCAAACTTCCATGGTGGAAGTAGAAGGTATGATAAACCAAACCCCTATAGCTATTTTAATTGATCCAAGAGCTAGTCTCAGTTATATTTCACCTAAAATGGTAGAAAAATGTAAGTTGCCTGTTGAAAATTTTGAAAATTCTTGGTTGGTTCAGCTAGCCACTGGTGCAAAAAGGAAGGTAACTCTTTTGGTAAAAGAATGTGCAGTAGTCATGGATCAATTTGAAACTGTTGTAAAGCTTAATGTATTACCCCTCGTTTCTTATGATTTACTAATTGGTATGGATTTGTTAGAACAACATAGGGTGATTTTAAATTGTTATGATAAAACCTTTATGTGTATAAATAATGATGGAAAACCAATAAGTGTAAAGGGGATCCCTAGAAAAACAACCATAAGGAAGATTTCTACTCTGCAACTTAAGAGAGCTGTTAGGAAGGGTTGTAAAGATTATGCAGTAACAATAACTAATGAGGAAAATCTAAATAAGACAAATAAATTAAAATTGGAAGACATACCGGTTTTAAGAGAATATGTTGATGTATTTCCGGAAGAAATTATGGGACTACCTCCAAAAAGGGAACTAGATTTTACTATTGAGCTGGTACATGGTGCAGTATTCAGCTCAAAGGACCCTTATCAAATGAACATACTGGAACTGAATGAACTAAAGTCACAATTAAAAGAACTTATTGACAAAAAGTATATTCGACCTAGTGTGTCTCCTTGGGGGGCACCTGTCATCTTCGTTAAGAAAAAGGACGGAACCATGCGACTTTGCATAGATTACCATCAATTGAATAAGATGACTATCAAAAATAGGTATCCGTTGCCTCGCATAGATGATCTGTTTGATTAACTACGTGGAGCCACGGTGTTTTCGAAAATTGATTAAAGGTCTGGATATCATCAAGTTAAGATTAAAGATGGAGACATCTTTAAAAAAAAAATTAGAACTCGATATGGCCATTACGAGTTTGTCGTCATGCCATTTGGGATTACTGATGCCTCTGAGGTTTTTATGTGTTTAATGAACAACGTTATGCATAAGTATCTAGATAAGTTTGTGGTCGTGTTTATCCACGACATATTAATCTATTCAAAAACTGAAGAAGAACATAAAGAACATTTAAAAATTGTTTTGCAAGAGCTACGAGATCATCAACTCTTTGCAAAGTTTAGTAAATGCAATTTCTTCAAAGATAAGATTCAGTACTTAGGTCATGTGGTGACTAAGGAAGGGATTTCGGTAGATCCCGAAAAGATCAAAGATTGGCCGGTTCCTAAGGATGTAACTGATGTTCGATCATTCATGGGAATTACCAATTATTACCGGAGGTTCATTGAAGGTTTTCGAGAATCGCGAATTGATAACTTCTTTGCAGAAGAAAGGAAAGAAATTTGATTGGAACCAGAAATGCGAGGAAAGCTTTAAAAAGTTAAAATTTTTATTAACTAGCGCACCTATTTTAAGAATAGCTGATCCAAATAATGAATTTTTAGTGTGCACTGACGCCTGCAATGATGGTTTAGGCGGCGTTTTGACTCAAGAAAGGCATGTTATTACCTATGAGTCTAGGAAATTGAAAATTCATGAAAAGAATTATGCAACTTATGATCTGGAATTAGCTACTGTTATACATGCTCTAAAGATGTGGCGTCATCACCTAATTGGAAGAAAATTTATTGTAATGATTTATAATAAAGGATTAAAATATTTGTTAGATCAGCCTAATCTAAATTCTAGACAAGATAGGTGGCTAGCTTTTCTAAGTGAGTATGATTTCGAAATTCAACACATTAAAGGTAAAGAAAATAAAGTTGTTGATGCATTAAGTAGGAATGCAAGGCTAAATTTCACAGCAGTTATCAGCACTTATACAACAGATCTGGATGAACAGCTTAAAGCGGGGATAGAACAAGATGAAATTTACCAAAACTTACAAGCTAAAACGAAAGAAAATCCAACATAAAGTTTAAGTAAAGGGTACAGTTTGAATGCAAAAGAATTTTTACTGTATAAAGACAGAATGTATGTACCTAATGTACCTAAAGTTAAGTTATTAATTTTGGATGAAATCCATAAAAATCTATACTCAGGTCATCTAGGCTATCAAAAGACTATAACTATGTTAAGAAAAGAATATTTTTGGCCAAATACGAAGACTGAACTAGCAGAGTATATCGCTAGGTGTTTTGAATGTTAGCAGGTGAAAACTGAACATCAACACCCAGCTAGATTACTTCATCCATTGCCCATTCCTAACTGGAAATGGGAGATAATTAGTCTTGATTTTATTACTGGACTACCTAAAAATCAGAATTTAAATGATTCTATCATGGTAGTGGTTGATAAGTTAAGTAAAGTAACTCACTTTATACCTGTTAAAACTACGTATAAAGCTGCAAACATAGCTGATATATTTCTAAAACAATTTTTTTGACTGCATGGAATACCGAAAGTTATAATCTCAGATAGAGATCCTAAATTTACAGGTAACTTTTGGAAATCTCTGTTTGAAGGATTAAACACTACATTAAATTTTAGCACTTCGTTCCACCCTCAAACAGATGGACAAACTGAAAGAGTAAACCAAGTACTGGAAGATTTACTAAGAATGTATGTAGCCAGGTAAATGGGAGGATTATTTGCATCTGGTCGAATTTGCTTATAATAATAATTATCAAGCGTTAGCCAGATTTAGTCCTTTTGAAATCTTGTATGGAAGGAAATGTAATACTCCTATCTCTTGGAGTAATCCGGTAGATAGATTAGTATTAGGACCTGAACTATTAAAGGAAATGGAAGAAATTTTTAAGTAGGTACAAGGTAATTTGAAAATTGTGCAGGATCGACAGAAAAGTCAAGTAGACCTTAAAAGAACTCCAAAGGAGTTTCAGGTAGGTGAACATGTGTTCATCAAGGTGATGCCCAAAAAGAGCTCTCTGAGATTGGGAAGTTGTGCAAAAATAGCACCTCGTTACTATGGTCCATTTGAATTACTATTTAGGATTGGACAAGTAGCTTATCAATTAGCATTACCACCAAATTTAAGAGTACATAATTTTTTTCACATTTCTGTATTAAAGAAATATGTTCACGATGCTGCTCATTTTGTTAACTGGAATGATGTATAGGTGGAACCAAAAGGAGATTTTCTGGTGGAATTGGACTGTATCCTCGGGCGGAGGGAGATCACACTTCGGAACCGCACCATTGGTCAGGTGAAGGTGCAATGGAAGCACCTTAGTCTAGAGGAAGCCACCTGGGAATTGGAAAGTAATATGCAAGATGCATATCCAATTCTGTTCCAGGGGAATTCTGAGGATGAAGAATAAATAACATCGAGGACGATGTTATGCTCCAAGGGGGTGTGTATGTCACATGTCCCAATTTTGCAAAAACAATTTTATATTATTTGATATTATTTGAGGACAATATGTTAAAATTTATGCTAAGTTGTAATTGATGACTCAGCAGAGTCAAGGATATTTAATGTAATTCTAAATATTTTAATTATAAATAAATAAAGGAGGAGACAATAGCTTAGGAGAGCTGTTAAAAGAGTGTTTACTGGTCAAATTGGTGGAGGAGACTGGGTGGAGAGCAAACTGACATGTGGCAGCATCCTCAAACCACTTCCAATTGTTGCAGGTGGCAACCTCCCTACATTTGGGGTCATGATTCCCCAAGAAAGTGGAATTAGAGCAGGTGTCTCAATTAATGACAACTGACCCAAAAGACCTAGGCAATCTTTATAAAAATTTCCATTGAAGAGAGCTGAGGTTGCTCATTCTAGAGAAGTGATCATTCAGGTGAATGTACTTCAGAGAAATTCAATGGAAGGGAACTGTGGAAAGAGTTTGAGGGGATAACTGTTGAGTGATCTAGTGCAACTTTTAAACTGAAAGATCTTACTGCTCAGTGCAGGGTGTTTTACTGAATTATTGGACTAGTCTACTGTTTGCATGCTCCACCAGTTCTCAGCCAAGAAGACCAGGACCAGGCTCGAGGGTCCTGAGGAAGCATTGTTTGAGCGCTCTCCAGGAGATTGGTAGGGAGGAATGGCCTCCTAACACTGTTGTCATCTGTCCTAATCAGGTTCTACATTATTTTGTTTTACTGTGTTAGATAGATAAATCTGAGTCTGACTATTATATGAATGTTAAATATTCAGTTTGTAAATGTTAAGATTTAGTAGTCTTTTTAGATTATCAAAGAAATGATTTAGAAAAGTGATATGTTAGAATAGAAATAATTCTTAGTTTGTGTTTTTCCACACATGGAAATCCAGGTAGTACTCTAGCACAGGTAGAATGTTTAAGTAGATAAAAGAATGTGTTAGCAGATAAGATTGTGTATTTACAGACAGTAGAATAGTTTTATTCATGTTAAATATCAGGAAGGTTAAACAGTGTTATGATATGTTTATTTTTCTCTATTTTCACTTAGTAACTGAATGAAATGCAGTAGAAAAACCACTTTAGAGTGACAATGATTAGATGCAGTTAAGTAAATCAACGAGCTACTAATCACATAGTTTATTTTCTAATAATATCAACTAAATCCAAGACTGATACTTATTATAAACTAAATAGGGTGATATTAAAAAGTATTTAATTTATAAAGAGTAAACTGAGATATAGAATCTATGCTTTATCTTTTCAAGAACTATTCTACGTGACAGTTAGTAAATAGAAGCAATGAAATTATAATTTGATAACTAGTATATACTATATATTTACTATGAAGAAACTATCTTATAATTATCAGGAAGGCTTATACCTGTAAAATTAAAACTTTAGGGTTGAAACCCTAACTAATTTATTTAACTATATTAAATAAAGAGATAATCAAGGATTACAGAGTTATTGTTTTAATTATTACATAACTTTGAATCCTTACTAATTAACAGAGCAGTAAACAATTAAGAATTTAAAAGTAAACAGTAAATAGAAATAAGCTAAATTATTTGTATAACTCTTTAATTTTAAAGAAAAGAAAATACTTAAACAGGATAAACAATACCAAAACTATTGTAACAACGTAAAATAGGTAAATAGAAACAAATACATATGATAAATTTTAAGAATATATTTATCTAAGGGTTCTTTTACAGTAACCCTAGGTTTATATCCAAATTTAAAAGTATAAACATTTAAAATTCACCTTACGACTGAACTGACAGTCTTCACATTATATTTAATTATTTACAAGAAAATATTAAAACAAATAATTTCCATTATTAACAGTCGAGGAAGGGAAGACCGAAAATACACAGAGTCATAACTTACTGGTTATATAACTGATGTATAAATGAGACAGAGCTTTAAATTATTAAAAATCCTTTTAAAACCATTTCATAATCAAGATAGAGCTCAAAGCTAAAAAGAAACCCTTTAAACCAAGTGTATTACTCTGTCAGGCCGAAAGGCTTACAAACATAACAAATTTACAACACCCAGCTCATGGCTTGTGTACCCAACATCATGGCATGAGTTTGGAAACAAAAATAATAGTCAAGCTATTAAAACCCTCTTTGCTATATATCTTTTATAAGATAAGAAAAAGGAGATACAAGTCATGACCTCATGGCTGGAACCACCCTGCTACAGGCAAGGGTGTAATAAAGAAAATCTAAATCCAAAAACTGAAACCAAATAGCCAAAGTTTGGAGGAACCGAGCTCATAATTTTCTTCCCAACTAAAAACCCTTTCCCCTAACCATTGCCAAGAAGGGAGTTGCCACTTTGTAACTGGGGCTTACCCGTAAGTCTGGTTGCCAATACAAACTTGGAGAGGGTTCCTTCCAGCATAAGGGTGAGTTGTAATCTGCAGGTGAATGAAAAAACCTAAATTAGAAACTGAGTTGTATAGTCGTAACTGTAACTTAAACTTACAAATATTGTAAAACAATTTATTACCTGGAAGTGATGAAATCCGAAGCCATGAAGGAGACAAACTAGCACAACGAATAGTACAACCCTCGTGTTCACCTGAGAAAGAGGCAGTTGGGTTCAAAATACTAACTACACCGACAACTGGAGCGGGAGCAAGCGTTGGCAGTGGCCACACAACAATATTGACAGTGTAACACTACCCTCACGCACAACGAAGTCTTGTATGCAGGAATAAAATTAAATGTGAGCTATGAACTTCACAACCTTTACACTGGGTGACAACACTTCGGAATGCATAGACAATGGAGCTGAAGGCGAGCTCAAGCGAGCCCTCATGGTCGTAGGAAACTAGACCGAGCAAATACCAAAACCCTCGACAAAGAATGAGGAGTTAGGGTTGTGTTGGAGGCTTTTAAGTTATGTATTGCATGGTGGAGAACAATCCACGTGCCCACCAAATTATTCAATCCACAATGGGTTGAATGATATAGTCTCCATTGCACTATTGGGTTTCAAATTATTGTTAATAATTTTCACAATGATATTGTAATATACAAAGTCACTTTTGTATTATTTCAATGATATACTATGAAGTCAAGCCATGTTAAAGAATGAGGTTTTTGTACTATCGATAAACCTTATATTATAAACCTTGAAATCTTCTTGGGTAAAGAACCAATACATATATTGCATCGATACCCATTGTTTCATAAAGATCTTATAATCCTTCTTAATAAAAATTGTTATAAAGAGATCAATAGTATAGTAAAAGTTGTTGAACATGAGTTTATGGTACTACTATTAATCATCTCTTTTATAACCATAAACGATGCATATCTATACTGATAGAACTAGTTTCTAACTAGAACTAGTTAGAAATCATTACTTTGTAAATGAAAGTAAATAATAAATACACCCTAGCATAACTCTTACTATTGAATGTAGTCTATGATACTAAGAGTAAGATAAACTTCTAGGAAGTATATGATCATTGGTTTTTCATAAGATACCAAAGCTCTAAGATGAATCAAACCAAGATTTGATTAGACTTGGTAGTAAAGGATAGTAAAACTAATCAAGAATAAATCTAGTATCACTAATATGATAATGTAATTTCGTCACATTACTTATGTCATAAGAAGTTTGGGAATTAGAAATGACAACTTGACGAAATTTATGCAAATGATCATTTATAAATACAATGCAACAATAAGCTGATAAACTTCCTCTACTGAAGCTTAATAAAAAGGTAAAGCTAAGAGTTTTGTATAAGCTTGTTTTTGGAAAGGCCTTAGGTCTGTTTCCATAGTTATGAGAAGTGTTGTAAATTTTATAAATAGCAACAACAATAAACTCTTGTCTCAGTAAGAGTATCGATATACTAAATCTTGAGCTCTATGAAGAACTAGAAATAACTTAGCGTAAAGAGGAAAAGAGAATTTATCTAAAGTAGCAGACATTCTGATAATAGATAATGAGTAGGGTAAAGATACTGGGCATAACGACATGAAGTTAAAATACTATTACTGTTGCAAAGCAAGTAAAAGAAACGTTACTTTACCTTGTAGTATTCTTGAATTCTATTAAGCAAACTTTTACTCTAGCAGTATATTATGCTAAAAGAAGTATATCTGGATTAATGCCTTAATAAACTCTTACTGGTTCAAAATTTACCTGTCAAGCCTGTAAGATCTAGAATCCATATAAGTTAACAATCGCTAAGTAAGCCCCAGTTAGAAATTAACTTATCACCTACTTGACAAAATCAAACCATCAGTACAGCTAGAAACAACTGAATGCAGATTATCTACATCACATATAGAAATTAAAATAGTATTAATTTATATGTGTTTAAGTTAATGGTTACTTTTGTTAACTGTTTCATTTTTCTGTTAACCGCTAGCAATTATTAAACTGCGACTATAGACAGTTTATTTTACATCAAAAAATTTTAAATTTTGTGAAAATTTGGGGTTTTGACATCCTCTCAACAGATTCTCGCAAGAGGAAAGATCATCCATCTAATCTATGGTTAGTACTTAAACGATGTAGACACTACAAGATTTGTTTAAATTTCCATAAATGTGTCTTTTGTGTCGAATCAAGACAATTTTTAGGTTTTATTGTGTCCAACAAAGGCATCACGGTCGATCCATTAAAAGTTGAAGAAATTATTAATATTCCTCCTCTTCGAACCATCAGACAACTTCATAGTTTATAGGGAAAATACAATTTTCTCAAATGATTTATAGTTAATTATGCATACATTACTAAGGTTTTCATTCGTCTGCTTAAGAAAGACACTCCATTTTTATGGGATGAAGTCGCACAACAATCATCCAAGTCATTAAAAAGACATTATTGTCATCTCCTTTGTTGTTCTCGCCATATTACACTAAAGATTTTATTTTGTATCTGGTCGCATCGAATTCTACAGTTGGCATAGAGTTAGTTCAGGAAGATGACCAACTCCAGGAGCATGTCATATACTACATTAGTTGAGCTCTGGTCAGGCCTAGAATTCTCTGCTCACATGTTGAGAAATTGGCTTTAGCAGTGGTATATGTTGTTCAAAGGTTGCGTCATTATATTCTACTAATTCATACAACCATGGTCAGCAGATATAAATTCTTTCCAATATGTTTTATCTTGATGAACAATGGGGGGGGAATTCAATAAATGGATCATCATACTCCAAGAGTTTGAACTGGATTTTCAATCTGCCAAGTCCAAAAATTCTTTGGTGTTCGTAGAGATTATTTCTGAGTTCCCTAGTGATGAAAACAATATGATAGAGGATGAATAATTTCCATATGAACAAGTCTTCTTAATCTTAACCTGAGATCCTTGTTATGAATATATTTTGATATATCTTCAAACTCTGAAGTGTCATGCAACCTCCTCGTGAAAAGAGCGACATAAACTACGAATTAACACTAAAAACTACCTCATACAGAAGAGGGGTAGACTCAATCTTGCGTTAGTGTCTTACTCATGAAGAGGTTGAGTCAGTCCTGAATGATGCTCATAGTAGAACGTGTGGGGGCCATTTATATAGGTTAGCAGTGACCCAAAATATTTTACATGTCGGTTACTTTTGGCCTGCCATATTTAAATATTGTGTGGACGTTATTAAACACTGTCATCATTGGCAGCTCTATACCAAAAAAGTGTGGTCACATCCTGCTCGAATTTTTCCCATCATCACGGTAACACCCTTCACAAAGTGGGGGTGGAATTCATGACATGTAACCCAATTTCGACTAGGGGGCATAAATGTATCATTGTTGTTGTAGACTACTTTACTAATTGGGCGGAGGAAATTCCTACCTTAAAGATTGATGGTGAAACTGTAACTTATTTCGTATTCAACCAAATTATCGCCAGGTTTGGTATTCCAAAACAGATTGTCACTAACTATTGTAGTCATTTCCAGAATAAGATGATGACCGAATTAACTACTATTCTTGGCTTAAAAAAAGATCATTCATCTTCATTTTACCTGCAAGAGAATGTAAAAGTAGAATTTGTTAATAAGACCTTGAAAACCATTCTCAAGCTACAGGTTTTTTCATCTTTCGAAATCATCCACAGAGTGGAGGTGGTCACACCGATCGAATGTGAGATACCATCGTTAAAAATCATGATACAATTTCTACGTAATACTTTCTCTTTAAAAGAACGTTTGCTGCATTTAGATAATTTAAATGAACAATGCATATATGTGCTCACAACAAATGAGGTACATAAACAACGGGTAAAGAGCTAGTACAATAAATCAGTTAAACCTAGTATTTTCTGAGGGAGATCTTGTTTTAGTCTACGACCAAGACAAAGAACCCTCATGGGTAGGGAAATTTAAGTCAATGTGGATCAGAACGTACATAGTATCTAAAGTTATTAAAAAAGGGAAATATGAATTAATAGATTACGATGGGAACAAGCTACTGAAGCATCGAAACATGATCTACCTAAAAAAATATTATTCCTAGTCTACACGCTTTTTCTTGTATATATTTGTACAATTTTGTACATTGTGATTTTTTATAATTTATCATGTAAGTCTGGTTGTGTTTCAAATGTCTATTGACAGCTTGAAAGTAGTTGGTGATGGTGCTAGTCGCCACACTTGTAATCTTTCCTCAGCCACTTGGGTTATCTATTCACTCGCAGAACAGCTAGTTGCCTATGGAGGTGCCTATTTAGGACCCGCCACTACAACATCGTCATCAATCTATTACGAGATGCTACTTCTCACGATATTTTGTGTCTTGAGGTTATATTTTACTCTCAGTTATTCATATCTTAGCTTAATGGTGATTATCAAGTGAGGAATCCTTCTCTAGCTCGTCGGTTTTTAAGAATTCAATTGCTTGAAAGATATTTTGATTACATTACATACAAGCATATTTCAAGACATAAAAATACATTAATTTATGCATATGCAAATTATGTTCTCAATTGGCATTGGTCTCCTTAACTGTAAAAAAATAATCAGATATACAACATAAACACATGTAAATATAAGTCACCATATGTGTGTGTGTATATATATATATATATATATATATATATAT